>CM029014.1:126971859-127216174 GCA_016801055.1 Panax notoginseng | reverse complement strand
ATACCAAAATGTAACGACCCCCAAAAATAGGTCCATTCCATCCCACCAATTCTGATTTCGTCAAAATTACATGGTATAGAAAAAAAACTGTAACTTATTACAACATTTGTCGTGTAAAAATACAACAACACATATGCTATAAGTTTGGATATAAATATATACCAAATGTGACTCATGTTCCAACCGTGGACATCACCTCACAATGACACCTTACATAAAGGTATAGTAAAAAACTGTTTTAGAAATTAAAATCTTTGGAAGTGCTCAAGAAAACCTTCGTACATGGGAGGCCACGCATCTAGGTTATGATAGATATCATATGGCCACAGAATTATCCTTGGTTGACCCAATAGACCCCAAAGAAAAACGAGAAGATTACTATCATATTCTTCCCAATGGTGAGTCTTCTCTTGACTTATCATTATCTCCACTGTATCTAACTGAGAATTATACTTCAAACAAATACCAAGATTATATAGGTAGTGCTCGTATATATACTCAGCAAGTGGATGAGCACATCCCTGTCTTATGATGACACGAGGTTGTATGTCGTTAGACATCTTGTATGATAGTGGCAAACCACCCTTCCAACGTTGGTACACCTTACCCTATTGGATTCACCAAATATAACTACTAAATGAACTTTTCTATACTGTTTCGGGAGAACATCCACAGCTAGAGACCACCGTTCTATTTCCCCGTTACCCTCGCTCGACCCAGCTACACTCTTATTACCTGAAAGGAATTGTGAAGCAAAAGGGTGAGCACAACTAGCTCAGTAAAGAATATCATGACTAAAGATAATTAAATTATCAATAGCCTTCATCAATAATAAATCAGAGATTTAGAACATATGGTAAATGATAAAAATTTCAACCATAGTTGCAGCGGAACGAGCAATCCATTAGAAGAGTTAAATAGACTATAAAGTCTATTATCTTCTCCATGTTAAAAATCCACCAACAATGTTTTATCCATGTAACATCACTCAACAGTTCCTTTCCACAATCATATGAATAACTCATAATCATAATTGTGACTATAAATTTTTCTTCGCACCCAGGACGAAGAATATTTTCATCACCTGTCTTTACCTGAAACATCAAAGATCATGGTTATACCAAATCACAGTTCCTGTTCACAATCATACTAATAACTTCATCTTTGCACTACGGGCCAAAGATATTCATCAACAAGTCATCTTTGCACTACAGGCCAAAGATATTCATCCACAGTTCATCTTTGCATTACTGCCCAAAGATATTCATCTACAATTCATCTTTACACTACAGGCCAAAGATATTCCTCAACAATTCATATTTGCACTACAGGCCAAATATATTCATATCTCAAAGAAATATATAATCATTTCAGAATTTATATACACCATAATTATAACCATGTTAATCAATTCATCTTTACACTTAAGCTAAAGATATTCAATTGTAAATTCAATGGTCATGATCATACCAGTCACAATTCAACTTTGCACTACAGGCCAAAGAGAACCCTAGTCATGATCATACCAATAATCTACCCATCTTTACACTCCAGTGAAAGAGAAATTCAACATCAGGGTTATAAAAATGTTATATATGATAATAAAATTAATATAATCAACATATAGATTTAATCTCAAGAGTAATATTCATAAATCAACTATAATTTGGTTAGTAAAAGAAACCAATTTTGTCGTGAATAGTAACTCGTGAATAGTAACTCATGAATAGTAACTCGTGAATAGTAACTCGTGAATAGTAATACCGACTCAAAAAGGTAGAAATTCCACAATAAAATTCATACAATACTTCGGTATAATGATATTGAAAGAATAACATTTCTTAAGCTTATAAACAATTTATTTAAATTGTTTACACTTTACTAATTAATGCATTTAATCATCAAAAATGCCAACTCTTAAGATTTCATCATCAATAACCAAAACCCTCATCAAAAATCTGCATATACCTCATATATAGGATTCTCAAGCCATAAAATCCTATTTTCCAATTTTCTTACTTCACATAACATATTTAATTCATTTTCTCATAACTAGACTATTTTCATGAAAAATACCAAATCCTTCCAAAAATATTTCTTTTCTGAAATTTAACATAATATAGTCCCATAGTGAACATATATTTTTCTTAGAATTTTTAAAAGTCATTTACTATTTTTCATATGGCCAAAATAGCCGAATATTTAGACATTTATCAAAAATTATACTTTTGTCTAAAAATTCTGAAATTTACAGAGTATACTTCTATCATATACATGTACTCCCAATAAAAATTTCATCAATTTTGGAGTTAACCACAAGGAATTATAAGCTGTTACTTCTAAAATAGTCTTTTCTCATAAAATTCATAACTCTCAATCTATACATCCAAAAATCACCATTTTTGGACACAATCAAGAAAACTCATCAAAATATCATTTCAAATTTTTCCAGAATTTTTGAAGATCAGAAAAATTACGAAACTGAAAATCATAACAACCCTTAAAATTCCTTACTATCCCTTACTATCCCTTACCTCAAAAGAGTAGTACTTCTGACTGGATATCGGATATGATGCTGAAGGAAACTTGCACTGATGAATAGAAACTCACCAAGTATCTAAAAACTCACAAAATATGCTTCATAATATAGAGAGAGAAAGAGAGAAAGCTTATGTTTCTGGTGTGATTTTCAATTCTAACTTAGCCCTCTATTTATAGGAAAATTTTGGTAGGTTTGACCTGCAACCTGATGGCTTTACCTGCTACTATTCCCACCCACCACATTTGAAATATAATTCAGCACATTTCTTCACCAACCACAAGTGGAGCCCACCAATTCTAGAATTTTTTACCAAAATGATAAACTCCGAAAATTCAACAATTTCTGAACCAGTCATCTCGTAAAATTCATAATAAATCATACGTTCATTTTTAACGGTTCAAAATTTGTGGGCATATACTCAACTTATATATGTATAACATATCCAAAAATCACAACGATCCAACGTCGGATTAAAAATTATAACCCCCGCAATATATCTCAAAAACCCTGATTTTTAATACCACCATTCCGACAAAAATACTGATAAAAACCTCAACATTAACTCCTTCATTTTTAACCACAAAAATATGTCCCTCGTTTATATCCACATAAAATAAATATTTCCTTATCATACGAATCAATAATATTATTCAAAATAATATACAGAATCACATTTATGACAACCAGGCCGTTCCCAGGAAAGAGGGGCTTTCCAATAAGGATTTCCTTACTGGCGCGCAATTAGATGACCAAACCTCTCCTTAGACAGAACTTTCTAGTCATTGCCAATAATGTTATCTAATAATATTATTCAAATAATATAAATTATTGATCTGATAATGGGAAATACTGTGCAGCAACAATTATTGAACAACAACAATATAAAATTTCAACGTAGCAATTATTGAATCAATAAAATAAAATATTGAACAGTAATTACTGTAACAATTATTGAGTAGTGCCTTCTTACGTAAGAATCAATAATTTCAAAATACTATGCAATACCGTGTGCTACTGTGCAATAACGCGTATTACTGTATTTTAACCACCGGTATTCCAACAGCGTTAACGGTAACAACTACGCCGTTATTTGTAAAAACTCAAATTTGTGTCGTTTTCCTTCACCCGACAGTTATTCGTTATGGGGCCCACAAATAGCTGTGCCGTCGTACGAATATTCCCCGAAAGAAAGAATATTCCACGACCAAACGAATATTTCCCGACAACAATAATTATTTTATAACCACTTGCTTATTTTGAAAAAAAATTCATATTTCACCCATAACTTTAAACTTTTATCAATTTAACCATTTACTGAATAGTAATTATAAGAAAATTGAATACTTTTATTTCATAAAATTCGGGGTCTTACAATATAGGTCACAAAAGAAGTCTTTTGCACCTCAGCTACTTTTGTAATAACAAACACCTTCTCTATATCTTTTACCCCTGTCTGGGCCTCTATAGGGTCCGTCGTTCCTTTGAACTCCGGTGGACCTACGCTTTTAAACTCTTTAAAGGTAGTTGTTATGGCTACCCTAGGTTCCGCGGGTACTCTACCCCCCGTTTAGTTTAAATGTAGTCGTTAATAAATTAACGAATTCTTGCATAGGGTTGTTCTGACCCACTTGGTTATCATTACGTGATTCTGCTTCCTGATTACGTTGTCTTCTCCTTGGCGGCATTATGCTGATAATTTTTTTTTTTCATTTTTATCTATTTACGTACTTCGTTATTATTTGTCACATACAATTCATACCATAACAAAGCATATTAAATGAAAACTTCATTATATTCATATACTTCTTCATAGTTAAAACTATTTACAGTTTGTTTTCTATAGCCAACAGCTATTACATTTCTATCCCACAATTGAACTCCACAAAAGTTGGGATTTACAAAAAGACTACCCTTTTATACAAAAGAGGGTTTTACGTCACTACACACACATTTATAATTCTAACATTCTAATAATGCATAACAGCATCCTCATGCATCTCATTCGCAATCATCACTACAGTATCCCAACTAATAGTACGACGGGTTTGTCCTGACTCTATGGGATAACAAGCAACTTTCAGCTTAAAATCCTTATGAGCACTCTTATGGATGTAAGACATCCATGCTATCTTTCGGTCCTTCTCCCCCAATTCTTTACGAAGCTCATCGGCCTCCTTCTTAAAATCCCTAGCCTTATTTATCATGAGCACCTTCTCATCATGCTCGGACTCAAAATCTGCTTCTGTAGACTCCTTTGCTTCATAAAGAGCACTAATCTCTTCATTCTGATCCTGCACAACTGTACTCAGTTGCACATTCTTGTCAAGCTCTGCCAAACACAATGATCTCATTGCATCTGGTGATGATGACTCTTATGTAGGTACCACTGTATCAACCGATGTTACCTCCATTCCTTCCTCCTCATAGATCATCATATTAAGATATGATGTTATAACCATCTCTCCCTCGAAGTAGCTCTCCTCAGAAAAGTACTCCTCTGACTCCTCTGGAATCACTACTGGTACCTCCGCCACTGGCATGCTTCGCTCACCACATGTATATCTCTATACCTCAAGCTATCGATCGACATCCTACAATAACACATAACATGTTGATTAGTACATAATACATAATAGTATAAGCACAAATCACATTTAATTTATTTAGGATTAATTTCCATCTTTTACATCTTTTGATACTGAGTTTCCTCAATACCTTATTGACTCATTCAACTCAAGTCAAGCTCGAGTTTACTTCCTTCGGACTTTTCCTTCCTTAACGAGGTTATTAGCCTAAGGTTCTTCCCCCTTAAGTTTTATAACATAATGCTTTGATACCAACCTGTTACGCCCCCAAATCCGGGAATCTTTCAACCCGGGAATTGGTGCTACACGATACTCATAACTGTACATTCATTCTACTAAAATGACATCAAACTATGTGTTCCAACGACATTCTTATTACATTAATAATAATAAATCTTGTTCCCATGTTCTTAAACCATTACATTCTTTATTCATCATAATATAATACATATACTTACTAGTCTATTACAAGATAAACTAATCATTCATCTTCGCCTTGCCTTTATCTCTACTGAAAACCTTGATTCGCTCGTCCTTAGCTACATTCATATGATTCAAGCAAGAGTGGGCATAACAAGCTCAACAAGTACAACAATTTCATTTAAACAATATGCTTGAAACATAGGAATTGTATATCTTCGATAACTGAACAATAGTTACGAAGTACTATCGATAATTCAAAATAGCACTTCTTTTCCTTCAAAACGTTTTACAATGACAATATTCAGTAAAACATCAATTCTGGTCCAAGACCATGAGCAGTTCATACTTTCTTTGAAAAGGACAACCCGGCACTAAGTCCGTAAGTTCGGCATAGCTTATGAGCACTCCTAGGTGATCAGCCTATAGTACTCTACGTTGGTCAACACTACATCCATTAAATGTATGTACGTTTAAGTTTTGGCAACCTCGCGTGCCCATCGAATAATCGATGAAAAATACACTTGTTTATTCATACTCAAGCTTACCTTGAATCCGAACCAAACAATTGGCGTAGGATAGCATTAGCAATTCTATTATTGAAAGACTTGTAAATAAATCAATTAATCTATCAAGATTAGTCTAGCCGAGTTAAAACTGGCATCGACTCTTTCTTTAAAACCATACATGCATCTCATAACTTGAATCATTTGAAAACCTGGCTAACACGAAGGTTAGACAAGTGTTTAAGAAAAACTTGCCTTTAGCGTCTGCTACAGTAAAATTACGTTTCCTTAGAGTCTTTACAGTTTCTACAACACATAACCACATAACATACCACATTAGGTCATGAATGAACATACATGGTTCCTAATGAATCTTACCCTTCTTCTCAATCTAATTACGTATTAAATTTGTTATTATTGGTTCCGACTTTCCGTTATATGATTCTTACGTTCATACACAATTGACTTTCTGTAACCCTAAGTGATCATACTTAATGTGACAACCCGAGAATTTTGAATTTTTTTTTAAAATTTTATTATTTGATTTAAGGTTCAAAATTAGAACCTAGATAGAAAATAAGTGTATGCGTTTGATATTTTTAAGATGGAATTTTGAGGATTTCAAAATTCTCTGAAGGATTTAAGTAAATTATTCAGGATTAAGGAAATACGTGATTATGTTCTGTGTATATGTGTACATGATGTGGTTAAGGGTCAAGGGTTGTCCAGATAATTGATATCTGTATCAAACCCTAAGTATATATTAAGAACGTCAACGTTCGGTTAGAAAACCCTAATGTTTAATAAGAAACCCTAATTTTAGTTCCGGAAATTCGAAACCTAATTCGGTGCATGAAACCCTAATCTGGGAATTTAAATAATTATTATATTGTATAAGTGTTAATAATTATAATATTAATTAGGGTAACGCTTAATTAATTAGCAAACTCTAATGTTACATTTTTGAAAACCCTAATTTCTAGTTTAGGAACCCTGATTTATAATTCGGGAAAACATAAGTGTTAATTTAATAATTTTATTGTTAATTTGGAAATATTAATCCTAATTTTCAAGTATGAGTAATTAGAAAACTCTAATCTAATTACGAAATCTAATTTTTAAATTAGAAATTTATTTTTTATTAGAAACCCTAATTTTTGGGTTATAAACCCTAATATATGATTTTGGCCCTAATTGCTTAATTAGTGAGTTTAATTAGGAAATATTAACCCTAATTAGAAATATTTAAGTTATGATTATGAAAATTTTATATAATTAAAAAAATTCTAATTATAAGTTAGAAATATTAATTTTCTATTTTTAAAAAAACCTAAATTGGAAATTTTAGAAAATTAAATGTGTAAACCCTAAGGTTTCAAACCCTAAATCCTAAGAATGCTCCAAACCCTAAATCCACCCAAACCCTAAACCCTAAGGGTTTGCAACTAATGGAAATTCTAGAAATAAAAGGAAATGACTATTTTGCCCTTCTTAGATTTTTAGAGGTTACTTGCAAATCTTGGCATAATAGGAGTTGGTGACCAACCCTACCCACTCCATGTGACATATAACTCTAATCTCAGTAGCAAAATCAGCTTCATGCATTGAATCAAGTAGAGCAAAGATTTAAAGTAAAAAAAATCCTACTTTACTTCTCATTTTTGCCAAGACCATTCTCTCTCTTCAACTTTGAAATCTAGAGTGCGAGGGAGTGGGGAGCAAAACCCTTATCAGTTATTAGCTCTCCTTAAACAGATCATGAAGGCAAAAATCAAAGATCATAGCCTAAAAGGTATAAAACTCTAAAATTTCGAAATCATGCGATCTGATGTTATATGTTGTAATTGATTGTTTAAAGTTATGTAATAATGTGTCTTTTAGTGATCTGGGTTGATAGATCAAGGATCTATAACATCAAAGTGCACGAAATACCATTTTTCAAAAATCTGGAAAAAAGAAAAAATGGCCTGATAACCGAATGTCAGAGCTTATAAATCTTTATGTGTTAATTGTTTAATGTGTTTTATGTTTTGGATATGTTCTATGACATGAGGACTGTGATATGAAACTGAAATCAGGGTCGGATCAAGTCTAGATCGTCGTTTATACTCGGTCAAACCTCGTTGACCGTTCACGGAAAGCAAGTTCTGGGCAACCCAGAATTCCCAGCAGTGTCTGACAAGAAGTTCTAGCCTACAGATCTTGTTGTGGTTTAATGTTTAGACTAATTTGTTGTTGTAGTTTTGTATTCTGGTATAAGGACTACACGCTAATGCCTTTAACTCACCCAGAAAACACATAGAATCAAAATTATAAGCGGTCAAACCGGTGTTGACCAACTGTTTTAGGCCAATTCTGGAAAACCCAGAATTCGTTGAAGAACAGATCTTGACCCCTTACTTTGACCGGTCTAGATCGCTCATATTTGTTGTTGTTATGATGCTTCAATGTTATAAAACTGTACTCTGACATGTGTTCTACAAGATTCAAGCATTAGGTTTCACAAAACAAATACAAAAATCAAGTTATAAGGATCTAGATCTAGCACCATCGTCTGTTCTTCATTTTCTGGAAAACCCAGAAATGAAGAACAGCGTTGTCAGAATGTTTGAGGGCTTGGATCTCTTTGATATGTGGTAGTATGGCCAGGAACTTGTTGTATAGTTGTAGTGTTGCACTTATTCTACAATTGTAACACTTCAGTAAGTCCAGAAAATATTTAGATCATAGATAAAATTCGGGTCAAAGTAGTAACCTCGAACACTGACATGCGTTTCTGGGTTGCTGAAGAACAGGCTCAAGAACACCTATAGCGACGGTTCTGTCGCTATAGGAGCCCTTTAGCGATAGTTTATTTAGAAAATAATTATTTTTATTAAATAAATTGAATTAAATGGTTTTTAAATTATTAAAAATACATAATAAATTCTGAAAAATTATTTTAAATTCTGAAATATAGTTTTTAATTATTTGAGTATATTTCATAAATATTTAATATTTTTGGAATATAAATGGTATTTAATTTATTTAATTATAATATTAAATAAATTATTTAAAAATAGTTTTAATTCATGAAAAATTATATTATGGTATTAGAAAATATTTTAAGTGACTTTTAATATTTGGTGATGAAATTTATTAATAAATTATTATTAATGGTAATTAGTTTATTTAATGAATATATTAAATAAATTAAGGAAAAATAGAATTAATGTTTTATAAATCATATAAAAATGACTTAAGTGTTAGAAAAATATTTTAAGTTATAAAATATAACTTTTGATATTTTATCATAAAAATATTAATATTTTAATATTAATAGTAATTATCGGATAATGAATTTAATGGTTTAAAAATCATATAAAGGTGATTTTAAAGTATTAAAAATACTTTGTGATATTATGACATGTATTTCCTTAATATTTGATAATAAATAAATATTAATGACAAAAGAATTATGTGGTATTTAATTCATTTAAATAAGTATTAATGATTGAAAAATCATGATAGATGATAATAATTATCTGAAAATTATTATGAGACTTAAAAAAATATTTTGACTGATATTAAAGTTATCTGAGTTAATTGTTAAGTGTTTAGGCAGAGTTTAATTGAACTCAGACTCGATAAAAGTCTAACTAGACCGTCGGGACGTTAGAATTTTATCGGAATCAAGATAGACTGTAATAGTTTGATTTGATACCGAGTCTTATGGGTGTTATAGACTGATAGGGTTATGTGTTATGTGTTTAGGTTATTCTATGTTTATATATAGTAGTATTATATTGTGATGATATTATTCTAATATTGGAGATCTATATTACTAATATTAGGTCTTCAGACAAAGCGATATAAATTGTGTAGCGGTATTCAACGGTTCAGGCAAGTTTGTTTTTATTTAACTCTACTAAGAATGTTTTGTTCGGATAAGCTTATGGTTAATCATTGATGATTTCCATGTATAATTGTACTCTGTACATATTACATGTATAAGTCAGGTATGAAAGGCTGATCACCTTCATTACCCTTCAGTTCAGAAATATTTGTTCATGTTATATACTTGTTCAGTCATAAACTTGTTCCTGCTAGTTCACAATTATATTGTTGAATTATAGCCAGCTTATTATTCAAACTCTTCAATCATGATATATCGTTATATTGTTGAATTTAAACTTGCTGGGCAATCATTATGCTCACCCTTGCTATATCATGATAATACATTACAGATTAAGGCGAATGCGTCGGATACAAGGAAAGGTTAAAGACAGTTCCAGCTTTAGTATACGCGTGCAGTAGATTTGTAATTGTGTTGTGTCTTACGTTTTATAAGTCAAGTAAGTTATGAATTTTATGTATTAAGTTAAGGTTACTCGACCTTGGGGAATAGTGAGTATATGTATTGTATAAATAATTTATGTTTATATCTTCCGCAAATAGTAATAGTTGTATAGAATGATCGAACCGGATCCGAGGTGTTTTGGAACCTGGATTCGGGGCCCTCACACTTAAGGCTTAATTATGTCTTAATAATGTTACATTAAGATCCTTAGCTAATTGTTCATTAATTCCCATTCATGCTCAACATACTAACATTCTTCACTATCTAGACCCTAAGGCTGGCGCTGCGGCGCCGGCTATTCTTCTCTGTGCTACGCTGCGGCGCCACAAATTAGGCTAGAAACCTGACTCGACGCTGCGGCGTTAATCTCCTTCGTTATAGCCGCGTTGCGGTGCCAACTAACAGTGGCTATGCTCTTGGCCTCGCGCTGCGGCGTGACTTACTTTGCTTTGACTGGCGCTGCGGCGCTAGTACTCAGCACCAGAAAATTTTTGACAGGAAACTTTTTATGTGAGATTCCCGGGCTCATAACTTCTTCGTTATAAATCTGAATAGGCTCGTTCAAGAGCCTACGATTCATAATTTACATACTCTACGTGTTCATGTAAGAATTTTATCTATTTGACTTTGTTAACTAAAAATTCATCTATTAGTCAATTTTTAACAAAAACGATAAACGTTCGTGAATGTTCAACGCTCGTTTCTTCATTCTAAGTCAGAATTCGGTCGTTCTCGAGTCTGCAACTCTATAATGCCAAATAAGAATTGTCTCCATTAAAAACCAATGTTTCCAAGCTCAACATCAAAATTCGACTTCCATTCCGAGAATTTCACGAATTCGATGATAATCGTCTAATTGTGTGAATTCCGCCAAAACTTCGTTACTTGAGATTTTTAAACCGTTTCAAATGGATTCATTCCATTATACTAATATCTTGACATACATACTTCATTAGCTTATAATCATGAAAAGTTATTACTTGTTCTTTGTGATCTTATAACTTATTAAAGTATAAAATGATTATGTTTCTATTTCTCATGACTTATGAAGGTTCAAGACTCCTAACCATCATTCTTGCTTCATCTTATCATACCTATTTCATTAATGTAAACATGTTATAAGTTTCTATAAATTCTTCCTTTGTTCATAGCTTATATGATTACGAATAGCTTATTCATGACTTATACGACTTATTAAGACTTAAGTTCATGGATTAACCATTCTTACCTCTTCTTAGCATACATGTTCTACCACTCCTCACTTCTCTAACAATGAAAGAGAAAGAGAATCATGGTTCAAGATTGCTTACCCTTTGATGATCACTTGTTAAACCTTAGTCTTCTTCTTGCTTCTTGAAATATAAACTCTGGCTTTTCTATCTTTTTCTCTCAAGCAAATAAACACTTAACTTGTTGGATGAAAAATAACAACCCACAAATGAGCTATCTCTCCTTCTATTTATAGGAAATCCTAAATGAGGGCACAATGGTCAGAAGGCCACCCACCTGCTTAATTACACCTCCTTACTATTGGGAATTGAATCATGTCACCATTAAGAATAGGTATCCGCTACCTCGCATTGATGACCTGTTCAACCAGTTGCAAGGAGCACAATTCTTTTCAAAGATTGATCTTCATTCTGGATATCATCAGCTGAAGATTAAAACTGAGGATATTCCGAAGACTGCCTTCAGAACTCGGTACAGGCATTATGAATTCTTAGTCATGTCTTTTGGATTGACTAGTGCTTCTGCTGCTTTCATGGATATGATGAACCGTGTAATCAAAGAATATTTGGATCAGTTCGTTGTTGTTTTTATTGATGACATCCTCATCTCTTCCAAAAATCGTGAAGATCATGAGCACCATTTAAAGCTGGTACTCCAAAGGCTTCGCGATAACAAGCTATATGCCAAGCTGAAGAAATGCAAGTTCTGGCTTGAGGAAGTAGGATTCCTTGGGCACGTGGCGTCAAAACATGGAGTATCTGTTGACCCGGTGAAGATTAAAGCCATACAAAGTTGGGAGCAACCGAAGTCGGTGATTGAAGTACGTAGTTTTCTGGGCTTAGCTAGTTATTATCGGAGATTTGTGGAAGGATTTTCTCGAATCGCTACTCCGTTAACTCAGCTGACTCGGAAAGATACAAAATTCGTATGGAGCGAGGAATGCGAGAAGAGTTTCCAAGAGCTTAAGAGGAAACTCATTTCGACACCTGTTCTGACAATACCATTTGGTTCGGATGGATTTGTTATCTACATCGATGCTTCAGGTAAAGGGTTAGGATTTGTTCTAATACAACATGAGAAAGTCATAGCCTATGCCTCGTGACAACTCAAAGAATATTAGAGAAATTATCCTACTCATGATCTAGAGTTGGCAGCAGTCGTTCTCGCGTTAAAAATCTGGAGGCACTACCTATATGGGGAGAAAGTGGAGATTTATACGGAACATAAAAGCCTCAAATATTTCTTCACCCAAAAGGAACTCAACATGTGGCAACGACGTTGGCTCGAGCTGTTGAAAGATTATGATCATACCATCCAATACCATCCTGGAAAAGCAAACATAGTAGCTAACGCATTGAGTAGAAGATTATATGCGGGTACAAGTGCGATATTGTCAACACAAATGCCCATTTTGTATGACTTGCAAAGGATGAAGATAGAGGTAAAGGCTCCAAGTACCCACGTGATGATATCAAATATACTAGTAGAACTGACTTTAATCGATAAAGTTAAAGCTGCTCAGGATACGGACCTGGAGCTTATGCGTATGAAGAAGAAAGTGCAAGAAGGTGCTCTTCCAGAAGCAAGAATCGATGAAGAAAGAATACTTTGAGTCCACTCCAGACTTTTTGTTCCTAATAATTCTGATTTGAAGTATAGAATCATGATGGAGGCACATAACACACCATTTGCAATCCATCTTGGGACTACCAAAATGTATCATGATCTTCGACATACATTTTGGTGGAGCAATATGAAGAGAGAGATTACAAAGTTTATCTCGAGGTGTTTAACTTGTCAACGAGTAAAAGCGGAGCATCAAGTGCCAAAGGGTCCATTACAACCACTAGAGATTCTGAAATGGAAGTGGGAACACATTACCATAGATTTTGTTACGGGTCTTCCCAAAGTTTCTCAAGGCATAGATGGGATTTGGGTTATTGTTGATAGATTAACCAAGTATGCTCATTACTTGCCTATACGGGAAACTTATTCCCTTGAACGTCTTGCTCGTATGTACATGAATGAGATTGTGAGATTGCAAGGCATGCCAGTATCCATAGTTTCAGATCGTGACTCAAGATTCACTTCACGATTTTGGGTTAGCTTGCAGAAAGCTATGGGCACAGATTTTCGATTCAGTTTAGCATACCATCCTCAAACGGACGGGCAATCAGAAAGAACTATTCAAACTCTTGAAGATCTATTAAGACTCCGTGTCCTAGATTTCAAAGGGAGTTGAGATAAGTACCTACCATTGGTGGAATTCTCCTACAACAACAGTTATCAAGCAAGTATAGGCATGGCTCCATTCGAGGCGTTGTATGGAAGAAAATGTCGTTCTCCAGTATGATGGGACGAGGTGGGTGAAGTAACGTTGTTGGGACCAGAATTGGTACGTATGAGTATAGAGAAAATCCAAATGATCCGATAATGTATACAAATGGCATAGGATCGACAAAAGAGTTATGCAGATCTTCATCGAAAGGACATGGAATTTAATATTAGGGATCATGTATTGTTACGATTGCTCCCTGGAAGGGAGTTACAAGATTTGAAAAAAGAGGAAAGCTCAATCCAAGATTTGTTAGTCCATTTGAGATTCTTGACCGAATAAGAAATGTGGCCAATAGACTCGCATTTCCTCCAAGCATGTCTCGTGTTCATAATATTTTTCAAATATCTATGCTTCGTAAATATGTGAAAGACCCAAACCACGTGATTGAGTTAGAACCAGACGAGATAGCTGAAGATTTAACATACGAGAAGGTACCTGTCAAGATATTGGATAGGAAAGAGCATATCCTATGAACAAAGGTTATACCACAAGTCAAGATTTTGTAGAGGAACCATGCTATTGAGGAAATGACCTGGAGTTGGAATCAGAAATAAAAGTGAGGTATCCTTACCTTTTCGAAACACCAGGTACGTACGTCAATTTTGAGGACGAAATTTCATAAGAAGGGGAGGTTGTAAGACCCCAACTTATTATAAATAAAATCAAATTTTTTCTAATTATTATTTTGAATAATAGGGTGTTAATTTGATACAATGCTTTGGTTATGGGTGAAATATGCAAATTTTGCAAAATAAGCAAGTGGTTATAAAAAATTTATTTTGTCGGGAAATATTCATTTGGTCGTGGAATATTATTGCTGTCGAGGAATATTCGTACGACAACGCAGTCATTTGTGGGCCCCATAGCGAAAAATGGTCGGATGAATAAAACGATAAGTTTGAGTTTTTATAAATAACGGCGTAGTAGTTACCGTTAACTCTGTTAGAATACCCCGTGGTTAAAATACAACAATACGCGTGGGTGCACAATAGCACACGGTATTGCATAGTATTGTCGAATTATTGATCCTTACGTAAGAAGCTCAATAATTGTTACAGTAATAACTGTTCAATATTTTATTTTATTGGTTCAACAATTGCTGCATTGATATTTTATATTATTGCTGTTTCAATAATTATCATTGCACAGTATCTCCATTATCATATCAATAATTCATATTATTTGAATAATATTATTAGATAACATTATTTACAATGTCTAAGGAACTTCTGTCTAAGGAGAGGTTTGGTCACCTAATTATGCGCCAGTAAGGAGAAATCATAATCGGAAAGCCCCCACTTTCCTGAGAATGACCTGGTTGTCATAATTGTGATTCTGTAATATTATTTGTGAATAATTAATTATTAATTTATGTTATAAAAAAATATTTATTTTTATGTGGATATAAATGAACGATTTAATTTTGAGGTGTTTTATCAGTATTTTGTCGGAATGGAGGTTTTAAAAATCTAAAAGTGTTCTTAAAGCTTTATTGCGTGAGTTATAATTTTAATCCGACCGTGGGATCGTTATGATTTTTGGATATGTTATACATATATAAGCTGAGTATATGTCCACAAATTTTGAACCGTTAAAAATTAACGTATGATTTGTTATGAATTTTATGAGGTATTGAAAATAATCCGTTTGTGGATTTCGGATATTTTCAGTTTGGAATTTGGAAAAACTTAAAGCTACAAAGTTGTAGAGAATTTGATTTCGTGTGGAATGGACATGAGATTCGAATTTTTCTGATAAAAGGGCTATTTTATATGAATTAATGAAGTTAATGATTATTTAAATTATTTTGGAAATTTCTAGAATTTGGGGTCCCCACTTTTAGTTGGTGAGAAATGTGCTGAAATTTTATTTCGAAAGTGGTGGCACGGGAATAGTAGCAGGTAAAGCCATCAGGTAGCAGGTTAAATCTGCTTCGCCGTTCTAACATTTTCCTATAAATAGGGTGCTGAGTTAGAATTGAAAATCACACCAGAAACTAGTTTTCTCTCTATCTTTATATATATTATCGACCGTATTTTGTGAATATTTAGATACTTTGAGAGTTGTTATTCAGTGCAAGTTTTATTTAGCGTCGTATCCGATATTCTGGTCAAAAATACTATATTTTGAGGTAAGTGATGTTATTTTTTTCGTAAATGATATTAATTCTTTCAATATCATTATACCGAAATATTGGTCTGAACTTTTTATCAAATTTAGAACTTTTATGTTGGGATTACTATTCATGTATACGACACTATTCACGAATACGACACTATTCACCGAAAAATAAAATTTTCTATTCTTTGTCCCAGATGTCTATTATGGTTACTATCTTTGATTGTATCCATATTTTGATCGTCATTCTTGAATATTTCTCCATTATATTTTATTATGGACTATTTTTAAATTTTAATTATCTAAAGTACGAATCGCTAATTATTTAAACTTTTATCGTACTTGATTCGTTCTCTAAAATATTTTTCATCATCCTCAATCATTAATGGTGATACTTGATGAATATCTTTGGTCTGTAGTGCAAAGATGAATGATTACCTGATGAATATCTTTGGCCCGTAGTGCAAAGATGAACAGGTGTTGAGATGAACATGACCAACTGGTGATAAAAATAAAAATCTTTGGCCCATAGTGCAAATATGAATATTTGATTCAAGATGTATATTGATTGATGTTATTGAGATAAAATATTGATGATGGACTTTTAAATTCATAGATGATAGTAGTTTTCATTCTCTACTTAACTCTTCTAATGAATTATTGTTTCCGCTGCAGTTGTTGATCTAAAACTTGTTGTTTATTATATTCTATTAGATTTTTCCCTGTTGAAGACTAATGATAATTTGTTGTATATTATCGTAGTCATAATATTCTTTTATGGGCTAGTTGAGCTCACCCTTTTCCTTTTTGTTCTATTTTTCTTCTCAGGAGGTGATAATATAGTAAGAATTAGCCGGTGTATGGAGTGATGGTTCTAGAAAGTTGTTTTAGCAGTCCTCACTATTTTTATAAAATAGTGTATCAATAATTGTAATGAGAACTCCTTTTGAGTTTGAATAATGTCTATTAAACAATATTTATATTTAAACTCACAGTTTATGTGTTGTCGTATTTTGCACGACAATTGTTGTAGTGAAATTATATTTGTTTTTGTACCATGTATTTGGCGACTTAGAATGGGTGATATTTACATATTTTGGGGGCGTCACATATAATATTAAATAAATTAGTTAAAAATAATTTTAATACTTGAAAAATTATTTAAAATTATATTATGGTATAAGAAAATATTTTAATTTATTTTTAATGACTTTTAATATTTTGTGATGAATTTTATTAATAAATTAATATTAATGATAATTAAGTTATTTAATAAATAAATTAAGTAATAAAAAAATGATTTTATTATATTAAAAATTATTTTAAATAATAATAAGGTATTTAAAAATACTTTAAGTTATAAATTATAACTTTCAATATTTAAAGATAAATTTTATTAATTAATTTAATATTAATGATATTAGAATTATTTAATAATTATATTAAATAAATTAGTTTAAAAATAATTTTAATATTATAAAAATCATTTCAAATGAAAATAAAGTGTTTAAAGATATTTTAAGTTATACAATATAACTTTTAATATTTAAACAATAATTTCACTAATAAGTTAATATTAAGGATATTAATTTAATGTTAATGATATTAAATTTATTTAATAATTATATTAAATAAATAGTTTTAAAATGGTTTTATTAATTTAAAAATTATTTAAAAAGGATATAAATGAATTAAAAATATTTTAAGTTATACTTAATGACTTTTAATATTTTGAATAATAGTACATTAATATTTTAATATTAAGGGTAATTATTTAAAAATAATTTTAAATATTTTAAAAATCATTTAAGGGTAATATTAATGCTTTAAAAATATTTGGAGTTATTATAAATAACTTTAATATTTTGGCAATGGTTTGATTAATAGTTTAATATTTATTAAATATTAATGATAATAGAATTGTTTAATATTTAAATAATTTAATAATGATTCCGGAGTTTAAAAATTTATGATAAATTATAATAAATGTTTAAAAATTATTATAAGTCATTTAAAAATAATATTACTGATAATTACAGTTATTGAACTATATGATATAGTCTTAGACTCGATAATTACCCGATAAAGTCGTCGGTACACCGACATGTTTCAGTAATTGATCTAGATTTAGATATTTTGACTGTATTAATATTTATTTGTGATTCAATAACTGTTAAACATGTATGACAATGTGATTAGGTTATGTGCTGACTACAATAAGCAGTATTATGTGTTACGATATGTAATTCTAATCAGTAAAATGATTTTATTACTGAAAGGTTGTTATACAAAAGATAAGAATTAAGTTGAGTATTATAAGCAACAGACCAGGCAAGTATCCTACCTTTACATTTTCTTTATGCAATGGACATGAGTAAAAAAGGTTCAGAATTATATTATTATTGTACCAGATTATTAACCCTATTGTTATATATATTATATTTGATCATTGATTATCAACATGGTATTACATTTTTATTCAGATATTTATTCTGTTCGTTAATTTCTAATTATGGTTATACAAGTGTACCCACTTGTATAATCATTGAATTTAATCACATGTTGATATATATATATATATATATATATATATATATATATATATATATATATATATATATATATATATATATATATATACTTATTGATTGCCAGTATGTATACATTAAGTAAAAATCGTCTAAGCTATTTGAGCAGCAAGACACATATTTAGAAATATCGTTGAATATGATAAAACCTTTTTGTATCCAATCAAATTGTTTTGGTTCGGATTCCAGACTAAATATGAACATCCCGAACATGGAAAAACTTTTATGTGCCCAAGCGGACAGAGTGAACGATAATATCGTTCTTGCATGCAGTCTTTATCAATACAGGGCATAACGGGCTGATCACCCCCCGTGCCCATAAGTTATGACATTTTTCGGATGAAGGTCTGCTTAACCTATTCGAAAATTGAAAACAATGTTCATAGTATGTCACCTTAACCCTATATATAGTCAGTACGTAGTTTTAAAAATTTGATAGAGAGTTGTTATGTTATTATTATCGGTTCAGATTACTTCTCAACTATTGATTTGTTGTAGAAGGGTAGTACAAAGAAAACATTTAATCCTTTCAGCTAATATTTATAATTATTATTACTTGCTGGACACTCAAATGCTCATCCTTGCTTAATTTAAATATTTTCAGCTAAGTGTCAACAACCAGAAGGCTCATGCAGAAACAAAGGAAAAGGACAGCAAATAGAATAAGATTTATGGTATTCTATGTAATAGTTTGACTCTATTAGGATAAGAATGATATATATACTAAGTATCATGTATTATAATGAATGTTTAAAGGTCGCGTACCTAGGAGAAGACTCTGATGCATATGTAAATTAAGTTTGATATCTATATTATTGTTATTATTATTAGTATTACTCCGCTCATAGAAATGATATCGTGAAGCACCGAGTTCGGGTTTGAAGTACCCGGATTTGGGGGCTTTACAGTTGGGCGCCCAAACCGTAATAAACTGATGCCGGTTGGGCTTTCTAACGCTTGGAGAGGAAAAGGCGTTGTTTGGAGAAAGCTGCAACTGATATGAGAGGAGAGAGAAGAATTACGTTGCAATTTAAGTGAAAACGCCTCATTTAAACAACTAAAATTCGCTGGTGGAACTGCGACGCGATGCATGGCGCCGAGGCACGGGGTCAAACCCACTCTGGCGCTGGGGCACGAATGGCTGGTTAAGAACTGGCACTGGGGTGCCAGTTTATAGTACATCAACACTTTGCCCGGTGCTGCAGCGCGAATATGGAGTTGCGGCGCGAATACTAGTATAAACATTGGCAACGCGGCACGAAGCCTAACCTTATGATACAAATGCAATCCTACACATGCCAAAATCTATATCAGCAATCAATAAAAGCACAACAAACACAGTATTGACAAGTTCTAATTAAGGACAACCTTAAAACACATACTAACTGACATGCACTATACAGACCAAAGGTTATGTTAATAACCACAGATAGAAACTAAAGACAACCAAAATAATACTGAAGTTACTAAAAATAAAAGCAATTTGTTTGATACTGAGATGGGGATGCCTTCCATCAAGCGCTTGATTTAGAGTCGTCGGCTTGACTGTTTTCCTGTCTTACACCGGGTCTCCCAATGTGATGGAGGTATTCTGCCGGTCTACCTCGCCGCCCCAGTAATGTTTCAATCGCTGACCATTAACCTTGAAGGTTTTGTCAGAATTGGGGTCCTCAACTTCTACTGCCCCATACGGATACACCTTAGCAATGGTGAATAACCTCGACAATCTGGACTTTAGCTTCCCTGGAAATAACTTCAGACGGGAGTTAAAAAGGAGAACCTTCTGACCCGGCTCGAAACTTCTTTCGAGGATCTTTTTATCGTGCCACCTCTTTATTTTCTCCTTATACAACTTAGCATTTTCGTACGCTTGCAGACGAAACTCGTCTGATTCATTGAGTTGCAAGAGTCGTTTCTCATCGGTTGCTTCTAGATCAAAGTTAAGCTTCTAAATAGCCCAATAAGCATTGTGCTCCAAGTTCGCTGGAATATGGCATGCCTTACCATAGACAAGCCTATACGGAGACATTCCGATAGGCATTTTGTAAGCTGTGCAGTAAGCCCACAAGGCATCGTCAAGCTTCTTAGACCAGTCCTTGCGATTGGGGTTGACAATTTTCTCCAAGATTCGATTTACTTCACGATTGGAAATTTTGGCTTGCCCACTAGTCTGTGGATGATAAGCGGTGGCTATCTTATGGGTCACCCCATACTTAGCTAGAAGGGCTTCAAAGTATTTATTACAAAAATACGACCCTTCATCGCTGATAATAGCCCGAGGCATGCCAAAACGAGTGAAGATATTTTTCTTAAGGAATTGGAGCACTACCTTAGCATCATTTGTTGGCAAGGCAACTGGTTCTACATATTTGGAGACATAATCCACCGCCACTAGAATATAAAGATTGTTGTAGGAGGACAGGAATGGCGTCTTGATATGGTGCCCACCTTTTGGCATCTGTCGCAGTACAACACATGTGTGTTTGCATCTTTGAACAGGGTGGGCCAATAAAATCCAGACTGAAGCACTTTAGCTGCAATTCGTTAACCTCCAAAATGCCCTCCATAATGTGAAGAGTGGCAGTGATGTAGCACACCATCAATTTCCTCATCCAGTAAGCATCTTCTCAGAATTTGATCATAATATTACTTGAACAAGAAGGGCTCATCCCACAGATATTGCTTGACATCTTTTAGGAATTTCTTCCTTTGTTGATAGCTTAGGTTTGGAGGAAGCACTTGACAAGCGACAAAATTCACAAAGTCCACATACCACGACACTTTACTTTGGACGACAAACAGTTGTTCGTTCGGGAAGAAATCATTTATGGCTTTGTCAGCATCTCTCGAATGCAGGGTGTTCTCCAACCTAGATAAGTGATACGCTACTTAATTTTCTATTCCCTTTCTGTCTCGAATTTCTAAATCAAACTCCTGGAGAAGCAGAACCCACCTTATTAATCTCGGCTTAGCATCCTTCTTTTCAATCAAATACTTAATGGCCGAGTGATCGGTGTATACAATCACCTTCATTCCAATAAAGTAGGAATGGAACTTATCGAAAGCATAGACTACTGCCATCAACTCCTTCTCAATGGTGGTATAATTCAACTGAGCACCAGTTAATGTCTTGCTGGCATAGTATATGGTGTGGAAGACCTTCTCCCTTCTCTGGCCCAACACTACCCCGATTGTAAAGTCATTGGCGTCACACATTAGCTCAAAAGGGAAGGTCCAGTCTAGAGCTACCACAATAGGTGCCGAGACAAGTCTTGTCTTTAATAACTCAAAGGCACTTAGGCAGGCTTCATCAAATTGGAAAGGCATGTCCTTTTCCAATAGTGTACACAATGGCTTGGTTATCTGCGAGAAGTCCTGGATAAATCTTCTAAAAAACCCCGCATGCCCGAGGAAACTCCTTACTCCTTTTATTGATGTCGGTGGTGGGAGGTTATTAAGCACATCAATTTTTGCCTTATCAACCTCAATGCCGCTAGCAGAAACCCTATAACCCAGAATAATGCCCTCTTCAACCATGAAGTGTCACTTTTCCCAATTCAAAACAAGGTTAGTCTCAATACATCTATGGAGAACAGCAGTAAGATTCCTTAGGCAATTATCAAAAGAACTCCCGAATAACGAAAAGTCATCCATGAAGACTTATAAGGTCTTTTCAACCATATCAGAGAAAATCGACATCATATACTGCTGAAATGTTGTGGGAGCATTACATAGCCCGAAAGACATTTTTTGAAAGGCAAAGGTCCCATATAGGCATGTGAACGTCATCTTCTCCTGATCTATTAGGAGTAATTGAAATCTTATTATACCCCGAGTAACCATCCAACAGACAATAATATTCATTCTCAGCTAACCTGTCAAGCATCTGATCAATAAATGGGAGAAAGAAGTGATCCTTACAGGTAGATTTGTTCAATTTCTTGTAATCCATGCACACCCTCCACCCAGGCACCGTTCTAGTGGGAATCAACTCGTTATTTTCGTTGGGCACTACAGTCATTCCGCCTTTCTTTGACACGCGTTGGATAGGACTGACCCAAGGACTATCAGATATGGGGTAAATGATACCTGCATCCAGTAATTTTATAATGTCTTTACGAACCACCTCTTTCATGATGGGATTCAATCGCCACTAATGTTCAATAGAAGGCTTAGACCCTTCCTCCAGTAAAATTTTATGCATGTATAGAGTCGGACTAATCCCTTTGATGTCATCAATTGACCACCCCAGGGCTGTTTTGTATTACTTGAGCACAAGCAGCAACTTTTCTTCTTGACACTTAGCTAGAGAAGCAGAAATTATCATAGGTAAAGTAGATGAGTTCCCTAAGTAAGCATACCTCAGGTGATTGGGCAAAGACTTTAATTCTAAGACAAGAGGTTCCATGATCGACGGCTGAGCCTTGGAAGTTGATGCCTCATCATCATTTAGAGATTCAAACTATCTTTAAAACTGCTTGGATCTTTGGGGAGCATCTAGCCACTTGGCAAATTCAACATTAGTGGGTTCTTCAGTAGTGCTGGCCCCTATCAATGTGGCTTCCAAAGGGTTAGTATAGCAATTTACTGATAACACTTCCCTAACTGAATTATCAATTGCATTAATCTGGAAGCAGTCCTCTGGAGTGTTAGGATATTTTATCGATCTGAAAACATTGAATGTCACTTCTTGATCCTGAACCCTCATTATCAACTCCCCTTTTTATACATCAATTAAGGTCCTCCCCGTCGCCAAGAATGGCATGCCTAATATTATAGCGACCTCCCTGTCCTCCTCTAAATCTAGGATAATGAAATTAGTTGGGAAGATGAACTTGTCAACCTTGACAAGCACATCCTTTACTATCCCCTTTGGATACGTGGGAGATCTATCAGCCAATTGTAAAGTGATACTTGTAGGCTTGGCTTCATTTAGCCCCAGCTTCTTATAAATAGACAGAGGCATCAAGTTGATGCTAGCACCCAAATCACATAAAGCCTTTCCAATAAATTGATCCCCAATAGTGCAAGGAATTGTGAAGCTTCCTGGATCTTTTAGCTTTGGTGGAAGCTTGTTTTGTAGAATGACATTGCACTCCTCTGTCAGAGCCACTGTTTTATAATCCCCCATTTTTTGTTTCTTAGATAATATGTCCTTCAGAAACTTGACATAACTTGGCATTCCCTCCAATGCCTCCGTAAATGGGATGTTTATGTGAAGCCTCTTGAAAACCTCTAGGAATTTAGAAAATTGCTTGTCCAGCTTTTGCTTCTACAAACGCTAGGGGAAAGGCAACTGAGGGAGATGAGGATTGACTTTACTCATTGGAGAGGTTGGTGTTGTAGGGCTAACTTGAGTACTTTCCTCACTCCCAGATTTCTCATTATTCTTCTCCACTTCAGGTTCCTTTTCAATAACTTCTTCTTCCACTGGAGAGCTCCCTCCAACTTGTTCATTAGTCATTCTCCCACTTCTTAGTGTCACTACTTTGCATTGTTCTTTGCCTTCCCATTTTAGGTTGACATCATTGTCACTAGGCAATGTACCTTATGAACGGCTGTTTAAAGTAGTGGCCTGTTGCCCCATCTGGATTTCAAGATTTTGAATGGAGGTTTCTTGATTGTTACTCCTTATTTCATTCTAGGCAATGCACCTCGACATGAGATCCTCTAAACTAGGCTTTCTTTCTTGTGGAGGAGGTGGACAGTGGAACTGGTTTTGAAAACTTTATGGTTGTTGAATGTACTGATTTGGAGAACTCTGAGGATACTGGTTTTGAGCTTGGAACCTCAGAGGATTTGAGAAGTTTGGTCTGGTGGATGAAGGTTATGCTTGATTGGTGTTGTTGTTGTTTCCCCAAGAGAAGTTGCGATGATTTCTCAAGCTCGAGTGGTAATGAGTGGAAGATTAGCATTTTGTTGCCGCCCGTAGTTGGAAACAAATTAAACTAACTTAGGGCTTATGGCACATTGGTCAGTCGGG
This sequence comes from Panax notoginseng, assembly GCA_016801055.1. NCBI lineage: Eukaryota > Viridiplantae > Streptophyta > Magnoliopsida > Apiales > Araliaceae > Panax > Panax notoginseng. The sequence continues at coordinate 127,191,525 of CM029014.1, read as the reverse complement.
TGGCTCTCTTAACATAATTCACACGATACTTTGACACTTTGAACATTATGCACAGCTTGCACTCCCATAGTGTCTAGTTTTTTTGTTATCGTTGTAACTTGAGACACTAATTGTGCGACTAAGTCAATCTCATATGCCCCTGCTGGTCTTCTAGGGGCTTACCTATCATTTGGTCATTGATCATTATTGGCTGCCATTGTTTCCACTAATTCGTACCCTATTGTGTGATGTTTAGACATGAAGGCCCCTCCAGAAGCAGCATCTATACTCGAACGAGTAGATCTGGATAACCCATTATAAAATGTCAGGATGGGAAGCCATTCTGGAAGTCCATGGCGGGGGCATTTTCTCAGAAGATCCTTGAATCGCTCCCATGTGTCATACAAAGATTCTAACTCAAACTGGATAAATGAGGTAATTTCATGCCTGAGTCTGGCTGTTTTGGTGGGCGAAAAGAACTTCACCACGAACTTCTGTGCCAAGTCAGCCCATGTGGTGATGGAGCCTGACGGTAATGAATGCAGCCAGCTCTTGGCTTTGTCCCTTAGGGTGAATGGAAACAAACGGAGTCTGATGGCATCGTCAGACACTCCGCTGGTTTTAAACGTATCGCAAATCTCCACAAAGTTAATTAAGTGATCATTGGGGTCATCATTTGGTAGTCCCCCAAACTGTATATTGGTGCACATTTGAATGGTGCCCGGTTTGATCTCAAAATTATTAGCTTGGATGGCGGGCCTGAGAATGCTCGTCTGGAGATCGTTGATATGAGGCATAGCATACTGCCTCAAAGATTTCTGAAGTTCCTCTGCCACACTAATAGGAGTAGGTATGTCCTTAGATTTTTCTCTTCGTAATCGTCTAAATGGTCTATCAACCTCGGGATCCAGAGGTATTATGTTCTGACCCTTTCGAGGTGGCATACACAGAGAAGACAACCTGCAAAGAGAGTTAAACAGAAGAATCAATTTAAATTAAGATTGTAATGACTTAGTGTTAATATTGAATAACAAATAATACCAGCATCCCCGACAACGACGCCAGAAACTTGTTGGTCGATTTCGCTATCGCTAAATCACGCGCAAGCATACGCGGTCCATAAGTAATATATGATAAGTTGAGTGTCATACTGACGAGGACAAAGTCTTACTAGGTAAATAATTACTAAGGTGAAGTCGTTACTTATCTTATCTAAATGAGTAAAACAAGATGGTTGGTTAATCTATGTGATTAAAACTGTAAGAATAAGAGAAGTAGATTTGCTAGGAAGTCAAGATAGGATTACAATTCCCCTAATGCATCGCCTAATCTCCTAACTCTCCATCTTACAAACAAATCTAGGAATGGTCAACCGAGAATAATAAAAACACAAGAGTTTATGTTGAAGGTCAAATGCACATCCCTAGCCAGATAAATCAAAATATATCTATTAGTGAAAATAACTAGGCCAAGGTTATTAAGCTAAGTCTCAAGGCTGCACAAGGTGAATAGAGATATGTCTATCCTATTAGCAATTTATGCACACATTCCATTGGCAAGGTCATAACAGGTGTTGCTGTATTTAAATGCTAGATAATAACATCCATTTGTCAATATCCAAAATTATCAATACCAAAAACTCTGTCAAGCAATCAATCATTAAGTACTAAAAACAACAACCCATTCCAAAATGATTCATTATATAAAATAGGAGAGAAAGTTGATCAAGCTAAACAAAAGGTTACATTGCAAACCTAAAAAATGGAGTTAGTTCATAACTATGGCACTAACACACATTTTCAATACATTCAACATTGTCATTAAAACACAAATAAATGGGAGATTTGGAATAAGAAAACCCTTGTTTGAAGTGTTCCTCCTCTAAATCTTCTCTTTCCTGCGTAGCTACTGAGATTCTGTCGGATGCAATAACTTTCCTTCCTTTAAACACAACTTCTTTCTCTTCTAGAAATTAAAGACAACAATAAAACCTAGTCTAAACTATCTGTAATAAGTTCTTTGATATTCCTCGATCTTGAATGCAGGCGGCTCATATATTCTTATATATTGCTCCCTTCTTTCTTTAGGTCATTAAAGGCTCTTTACTGTTTGGGCACCAGAGCTCACGCTGCGGCGCGAGCCTTTGCTTCGCAAGTGGCGCTGCGGCGCCACGTAGACTTAAAAGGATCGGAGGTCGCGCTGCGGCGCGACTGCTTAAGTAAAGCACGGCGCTAGGGCGCGAGGAACAGGGCTGCTGGGGTGCCAATGATGGCGTTGGGGCGTAAACTGCTGGCGTTGGGGCGCCACCGTCCAGTAGCTACCAAGGTTGTATGGCGCTGCGACGAGAGCTCTAAACATAACACTGGCGCTGCAGTGCCAATATAGCAAGAAATGGCCAAAAATGCCTATGAAAGCTAGAAACAATCTGCAAAGCCCTGTATAATAGAACCTAGACATAATAACAATGAAAATATAAATAAAAGCTAACTAAGAGACTGAAAACAGGCAATAACTTAAGCCACAAAGGAACTGATTCGTAGGTATAAATCTCATTCATCAACACACTGTAAGATTTTTTCATATTTGAAGCTTTCTACTACTTTAAAATATATATATATATATATATATATATATATATATATATATATATATATATTAAAGTAGTAGAAAGCTTAAAATTTTGAAAAATCTTACAGTGGGCTGCCAAGAAAACTTCAGATAGCTGTTGGGGCTTGAAAACTTGGTTTTCACCAATTAAAGTTTAGTATATTGGAGAACACGAGCTTACAAGTGTTTAGAAAGAAGAATCACAAAGTTTCGAGCACTCTAGAAGAGGTTAAGGCTGAAATGGACAGAGTTTTCTCGTTATGTTTTTTTCAAATGAGCTGATGGAGGCTCATATTTATAGACCAGATGGTCGCGGGTCAACCAGCGGAAGCTACGAGTCTACCTGCGGCTGCACGGGCTTCCCCGGGCTTTGCGGGTCCTGTCGTCTCGAAGTACGTGCACTTAGGTGACGCGTTGTCTGCTCAAACATTCATAACTTTCAATCTAGGAATCCGATGGAGGAGTGTTGTACCTTTTCGGAAAGCCGTTGATGAGAGTTATACAATGACATATGATTAGATATTGTCTGAAGCCGGGTAGATGGGTCCATGACCAGATCTCCAAGTCTTTACAGTCTATCCATTGAGCTGTCTTGTGCAGTTGTCATTCAGGATTTAAGCTATGGCTCTTGTGGGACATCTTTTTGACGTAGTATAACAAATGCAAAAATTATAATGATCCAACGGTTGGATTAAAAATTATAACTCACGCAATAGAGCTTAAGAAAACCGATTTTTCATATTCTAGTTGACTATAAATCCTTCAGACCAATTTCATTCAAATAGTCACCACGATCAATCCACAAGGAATTTTTGGTTAATTCTTAATTATGCGTTTAGCTTACTTCCAGGGCTTTCTTTTGATATAAGGATCATCTCCTAACTCATTATACACAAAGTGTTATAGATTTTACAAAAACATGATACCAAACTAATTTTACTCAATTTTAAGATTTTGTTTTTCATTTGATTTCTTGATTTCTCTCATTTGATTCATGTTTATGCAAGTTTAATCCATCACAAATTAATAAGCATAACATATATCCTCTTTCCATAAACTTCATAAAAATTAATAACCATATATGAAAATTAAAGATTAACAAAGATTTTGAATTGTCTTTTCTTAGTTTTCAGTTATTCTTCCTTCCTTCTTATTCATCTTCTTCTCATTCTCACTATTTCTCTCCTCTCCAAAATTGGCAGCCGAGTATCAATAATAGAAAATGGGAAATGGGGTGTAATGTGAGTGGATGAAATAAGTTGTAGATAGGTGGAGTATTACTATTTCTTCTTTGTTTTTATCCCTCACCTCCTTCCTTTTCCACAATTCCCCACTAACTCTTCAACTTCTTTTTCCTTTCTTTATCTTTTATTCCCTTACCTTATCATCTCCCATGTTTTCTCTAATCAGACTCTTACCCGCCCCACCAATGGCCCACCATTTCATTAATTTCTTTTCTCCTTTTTCATTTACTCACGTATCCATTTAATTTTTTATTTGACCATTTATCAATTTAACATTTTATAGTTTTAGAATAAGTCATAAATTAAATTAGACTTTTATTTCATAAAAGTCAAGGTCTTACAATCTCCCCTCCTTATCAAAATTCGTCCTCGAAATTTACGTACGTACCTGGTAATCCGAAGAGATTATGATACTTAACTTTCATTTCAAATTCTAGCTTCCACGTCATTTCTTTTGTATCATGGTTCATCCGTTGCTTGTCTCTTAGATTTCAAATATCATTCCAAAATGCAGCTTTAAAACAAAGGTTAATTAACATATCATAATTGGTCAGCTAATTAAGTAACAAAAATTCAACTTAGGTAGGACACAAACTAATGAAGGATTTTACTCGTCTCTCCCCTCGTAGTTCTAATCACATATCTCCGCCTGAGATCATATTCCTAAGCTCTGATACCAAATGTGACGCCACCAAGATAAGTCCACACAACTCATTTTGAGTTGCCAAAAATAACACTACAGTCGCGAACTTTCCTATTTACAACTATTATATTATCGTGTAAAATATGACAACACATATACTGTGAGTGTTCAATACAGATACTGTACCATGTGTAAGACCCTAAATTTTATGAAATAAAAATATTTAATTTTTCTTATAATTACTATTCATTAAATGGTTAAATTGATAAAAGTTAAAGTTAAGGGTGACATATGAATTTTTTTTTTTCAAAATACGCAAGTGGTTATAAAATATTCATTGTTGTCGGGGAATATTCGTTTAGTCGTGGAATATTCTTTCTGTCGGATAATATTCGTATGACGGTGCAACCATTTGTGGGCCCCATAACAGAATAATTGTCGGATGAAGAAAACGACAAATTTGAGTTTTTATAAATAACGGCGTAGTTGTTACCGTTAACACTGTTGGAATACCCGGTGGTTAAAATACAGTAGTACGCGTTATTGCACAGTAGCACACAGTATTGCACAATATTTTTGAAATTATTGATTCTTACGTAAGAAGGCACTACTAAATAATTGTCATAGTAATTACTGTTCAATATTTTATTGATTCAATAATTGTTGCGATGATATTTTATATTATTGTTGTTTCAATAATTGTTGCTGCACATCATCTCCATTATCAGATCAATAATTCATATTATTTGAATAATATTATTAGATAGCATTATTGGCAATGTCTAGAAAGTTCTGTCTAAGGAGAGGTTTGGTCATCTAATTGTGCGCCAATAAGGAGAAATCCTTATTGGAAAGCCCCTCTTTCCTGGGAACGGCCTGGTTGCCAGTACTGTGATTCTATAATATTATTTGTGAATAATTAATTATTAATTTAAATGATGAGAAAAATATTAATTTTATATGGATATAGATGGAGAAAATTTTTTAAGTGACAATTGTTGAAAAATGATATTTTATCTTTTCTGATAAAATAATTTATTATTGTATTTAATAATATAATAATGGTGATAGTTTTAGAATGAATGTGGAATATATTAGTATATGAGGAGGAAGAGTATTTTTGTTGTATTAAATGATTAACACATATTTTGTGTGTCGGTGGACCCCATTTCTTGACTGAAATTTGATTATAACCTGTAAAATCACCCGTTTATGGATTTCGGTCAATTTCTGTTTGGAATTTGGAAAAACTTTCTTCTGGAAAGTTGTAGAGAATTGAATTTCCTATACAAAGTTACGAGATTTGAATTTTCTGATAAAAAGACTATTTTCTATGAATTATTGAAGTTTCGAAAAATAAAATAAATTTTATTAATTTATGGGTGGGACCCACTTTGGTTGTTGAACACATGTGGGCTACTGGGATTTTTTTCCCAGCCTTGGCATGCTTTGATTACTGATGGTTGGTGTGTAGAAAATAGAGAATAAATAATATTAATTTATTATTTTAGTCTCATTTGGCGTTCTAGCATTTTCCTATAAATAGGTGTTTAAGTTAGAATTAAAAATCACATCAGAAACAAGTTTTCTTTCTCTCTATATTGTCAACCATATTCTAGTGAGTATTTAGATACTTTTAGAGTTGTTATTCAGTGCAAGTTTCTTTCAGCCTTTTACCGATCAGAAGTACTGCTCTTTTGAGGTAAGAGATTTTAAGGGTTATTATGTTTTTCAGTTCGTAATTCTTCTGACCTTCAGAAAATTTTGAAAAAATTTATAATGATATTTTGATGAGTTTTATTGATTGTGTCCAAAAATGGTGATTTTTGGATTTATAGATTAAGAATTACGAATTTTACGGGGAAAAACTATTTTAAAAATAATCACTTATAACTCCTTGTGGTTAACTCCAAAATTGGTGAAATTTTTATTGAGAGTACATGTATATGATAGAAGTATACTCTGTAATTTTGGAATTTTTGGACAAAAGTATAATTTATGATAAATGTCTAAATATTCGCCAGTATTGGCCATATGAAAAATAGTAAATGAATTTTAAAAATTTTGAGAAAAATATATGTTCAATATGGGACTATATTATGCTAAATCCCAGAAAGGAAATATTTTTGGAACTGATTTAATATTTTTCATAAAAATAGACTAGTTATGAGTAAATGAATTAAATATGTTATGTGAAGTAAGAAAATTGAAAAATATGATTTTATGGCTTGAGAATCCTATATGAGGTATATGCAATTTTTTTATGAGAGTTTTAATTATTGGTAATAAAATCTTATGAGTTTGGGATTTTAGGATGCTTAAATGCATTATTTAGTAAAGTGTAAACAATTAAAATAAATTGTTTATAAGCTTAAGAAATATTATTCTTTCAATATCATTATATCAAAATATTGGTATGTATTTTATTATGAAATTTCTACCTTTTTGTGTCGAGTTTACTATTCATGAGTTACTATTCACGAGTTACTATTCATGATAAAATTGGTTTCTTTTTTTAACCAAAATTATAGTTGATTTATGAATATTACTCTTAAGATTAAATCTAGATATTTTGATTATATTGATTTTACTATTATGTATGACATTTTTATAATCCTGGTGAAGAAATTTTTCTTTGACTTAAGCGTAAAGATGGAAAGATTTTTGGTATGATCATGACTATGAGTTCCCTTTGGCCAGTAGTGCAAAGTTGAATTATTGACTGGTATGATCATGACCATTGAATTTATAATTGAATATCTTTAGCTTACGTGCAAAAGTGAAATGATCAACATAGTTATATTTATTATTTATATAAATTCTGAAATGATTATATATTTCTTTGAGATATTAATATCTTTGGCCTGTAGTGCAAAGATGAATTATTGATGAATATCTTTGGCCTGTAGTGCAAAGAAGAACTGTTGATGAATATCTTTGGCCTATAGTGCAAAGATGAACTTTTGATGAATATCTTTGGCCTGTAGTGCAAAGATGAATTATTGATGAATATCTTTGGCCTGTAGTGCGAAGATGAACTGTTGCTAAATATATTTGGCATGTAGTGCAAAGATGGTTTGTTGATGAATATCTTTGGTCGTAGTGCAAAGATGGATTTATTAGCATGATTATGAACATGAACTGTGATTTGGTATAACCGTGATCTTTGATGTTTCAGGTAAAGACAGGTGATGAAAATATTCTTCGTCCTAGGTGCGAAGAAAAATTTACAATCACAATTATGATTATGTGTTATTCATATGATTGTGGAAAGGAACTGTTGAGTGATGTTACAGGGATAAAACATTGTTGGTAGATTTTTAACATGGAGAAGATAATAGACTTTATGGTCTATTTGACTCTTCTAATGGATTGCTCGTTCCGCTGCAACTATGGTTGAAATTTTTTATCATCTACCACATGTTCTAAATCTCTGATTTATTACTATTAAAGGCTATTGATAAATTATTTATCTAAAGTCATGATATTTTTTACTGGGCTAGTTGTGCTCACCCTTTTGTTTTACAATTCCTTTCAGGTAATACGAGTGTAGCTGGGTCGAGCGGGGGTAACAGGGAAATAGAACGGTGGTCATCATTTAGTAGTTATATTTGATGAATCCAATAGGGTGAGGCGAACCCAACGTTGGAAGGGTGTCATTCTATATAGAAATGTTGACGCTATCCTATGCCAAGAAATTGGTACGGGCGTGAAGGTAAGGTTTGTCTATGAACAAACAAAAGTATTTTTCATCGATTATTCGATGGGCACATGAGTTTGCCAAAAATATTAAATGTAAATACGTTTAATGAATGTAGTGTTGATCAACATAGGGTACTATGGGCTGATCACCCAGATGTACTCGTAAGTTATACCGATGAACGACCTAAGTGCTGTGGACTCCTTTTTAAGTATGAAAACTAAAAGTTACTGTTCATGGTATGTCGACCGGTTCAGAATTCCTAAGCTATTATATATATACTTTTGAATTGTGTTATGACATGAGAAGTACTAGTCAAATATTTCATAGTGCTTCGTAGTTAATTGTTCATTTATGTGAATAAAGCATGAAATTGTTCATGTGATAGTCATGTGATTCATTGTTAAGACTTGCTGAGCTAGTTATGCTCATTCTTGCTTAAACCATATGTTTGAAGCTAAAGCCGAACGAACTGAGAGTTCTAAGAGAGATAAAGGCAAGGCTAAGATGGATGCTTAGGCATTGTGTAATAGTTTAGTAAGTTTGTATGTATTATACATTATGAACAATGAACGATGTAACCGGTTTATGAACCTGGGAAGGATTATACTCTGATTTTGAATAGAACATAGTAATTACTCTCATTTTGTTGTAATTCAATGGAATGATGGTATGGATGTTAGTACAGTGGAGCACCATCTGTCGGGTTAGAAGATACCCAAATTTGGGGGCGTCCCAGGTTGGTATCAGAGCATTAGGTTATAAAACTTAAGGGGGGAAGAACCTTAGGCTAATAACCTCGTTAAGGAAGAGAAATCTGAAGGAAGTAAACTCGAGCTTTACTTAAGTCGAAGGAGTTAATAAGGTATTGAGGAAACTCAGCACCGAAAGATTAAAAGATGAAAAATAATCCTAAATGAATTAAATGTGATTTGTGCTTATACTATTGTGTGTTAAGTACTAATCAACATGTTTTGGGTTATTGTAGGGTGACGTACGATAGCTTGATGTTTAGAAACGTGGGGATGATAAGTGAGGACTCAGTTAACCAAGTTGCGATTGTGCAAATGCCAGTGGCAGAGGTACCGATAGTTGTACTAGAAGAGTCGGAGCCAAAGGAGTACTTTTCTGAGGAAGACTACTCCGAGGGAGATGTAGCTTTGACATCATACCTAGATATGATGGTCTATGAGGAGGAGGAAATGGAGGTAGCCTCGGTTATTACGGAGGTACCTACACTAGAGTCAACATCTCTAGATGCAATGAGAGCATTGTATCTGGCAGTGCTTGACAGAAATGTGCAACTGAGTTCAGTTGTGCAGAACCAGAATGAAAAGATTGATTATCTCCATGAAGCTAAGATGTCTGTAGAAGCAGATTTTGAGTCAGATCACGATAAGCATGCGCTTATGACAGAGCAGACTAGGAACTATAAGGAAGAGGCCGATGAGCTTCGTAAGAAACTGGTTGAGAAAGACCAGAAGATAGCACAGATGTCTTACATCCATGAGAGTGCTCACAGGGATTTCAAAAGTTGCGTGTTATTCCACTGAGTCGTGATAGACTCAATATACTATTAGTCGGGATACTATAGTGATGATTGCAAATGAACTCAAGGATGCAGTTACGTATTATTAGGAGTTTAGAATATTAAACATGTGTGTAGTGATGTAAAACCCTCTTTTGTAAAAAGGGTAGTCTTTTTGTAAATCCAAACTTTTGTGAAGTTCAATTGTGGGATAGAAATGTAATATCTTTTGGCTATGGAAGCAAATTGTAAATAGTTTCAAACTATGAAGAAGCATATTAATATAATAAAGTTCTTATTTAATGTGCTTTGATGTAGCAGGCATTATTATTGTGGAATGATAACCAAGGAGGTAAGAATAACCGTATGCAAGAGTTCGTTAATTTATTAACGGCGGCATTTAACGAAAAAAAAACCGGGGGTAGAGCACCCACGGAACCTAGGGTAGCCAGAATGACTACCCTTAAAGAATTTAAAAGCGTTGGTCCGCAAGAGTTCAAAGGAACGACGAAACCATTAGAAGCCCAGACATGGATAAAAGAAATAGAGAAGATGGTTGTTATTTTGAACGTAGCTGAGGCGCAAAAGACTTCTTTTGCGACCTATATAAAGAAAAGAAAAGCCAACTTTTGGAGAGGAAGGCTCGTAGGTTGAGCAGGGCCTGAAACCCTGGCTCTATAGTAGGATTTTGGTATTCCAGAGTGTTTCCTATGGGACTATTCTGGAGAAGTTGATTGTAGCATAAGGCAATATTGAGTTGTAGACTCAATACCACAAAGAGGGAGGAACTAAGGCAGAGAATGCCGGGGGTAGTGGCGATATGCCGAAAAGAAAGAATTTTAACTCCGGGAATACTGGAGTGGAATAAAGGGATCCTAAACATAGGATGAAAGCATGTAAGATATGTGGAAAGACTCCTTTAAGAGTCTGTCTGAAGGGGAAATCGGGTAGACCTATGGCCCGTACTTTTAATAGAATTGTCCAAGATGCGGTTGCATCAGCGGATGTAATGACATGTATCATTCCAGTCGATACAATGAATGCTTATGTGCAATTTGATTGGAGTGCTACTTGATCTTTTATAGCATGTGAATTTGCTAAGCGATTAAGTTCATTCCCGAAAAGGATTATAAATACCTTTAAATGTTAAGGTAGAGAATAAAGAAATAATTTCTTTGATGATATTCGTGAAAATTATTTCATGAATAAAAGAGTAAGTAAGTATCGGTAGATAAGAACCGATAAAGTTGAGAGAATTTGAAGTAATTCTCGGTATGAATGGGTTGTTTAACCATAAAACCTTAACAGATGGTCTAAGGAAAAGTATGAATCTTCGGTTTTCTAAGAAACCCAAGATAGTATGTTACGATAATTAATTACCGAAACAGTCTTGTTGTCTAATCATGACGCAATCTAGAAAGATGTTAAGATAAGTTTAGGTTGTGGTACAATCGTAATCTTTGATGGTTGACATATGGGAACTGGGCTAAAAAAATTCCTTCAAAGAGCGAAGGTATATACGAAACTAGCAATCGAACTAACTCACTGTGATGGAAGTGTAGATGAGACGGGAACTTGTTTGTTGGTTGTTGATGGGAAACCACTCAGAGTACCATATGGACTACTAGCAGAGAAGCGATGTGTGCTGAATCCTAGAAAAGTTGTAAGAAGAAGATAATAATGTAAACCAGTAATGAAAGTAGGTCGCGTAAACTTGGGTTGAAAGAACGCGAACCCTAAGAAGTAAAGTAAGTAAACCAATGCGTAAGTCAAATATATGACTAATTGGTTAACAGTTAAGAATAAATACCCATTGCCTAGGATCGATGATCTATTTGATTTATTGAAAAGGGCAAAGTAAAATTTTTTCGTGATAGATTTGTGTAAGGGGTATCACCGGTTGAAAGTAAGGAAGAAGGAGGTACCTAAAACTACGTTCAGAACTCGTTATGGTCATCACGAGTTTCTGGGTATATCATTTGGGGTTGACTAATGCATTGAAGTTATACTTTCTTTAAGGGGCGCCGAGCAAGTCGGTGGTACGCTGATAGGTACTCTTGTGAAGTGCTATGGTTGGAATTACCATTAGCGTCACAGAGTGTTCGAATAATATTTGGACGAGTGGGTTGTAATGATCATTGGTGATATTCTAGTCTTTCTAAGACATCAGAAGATGATACAGGATAAGTAGAAGACTAAGTATAGTCTTATTTTGAGGGAGGAATTTGAGTTCCATATAAATTCAAGTTAAAAGGATAACTGAGATGATATATAGATTGTGTAATGTGTTAATAAGCGTTTAACTTCCAACTCAGATTTATTGATAGGAAGTGATACGTCATGTGAATTAAGATAATACAATTGTTGAAGGTGAAATGAAAGAACCCAAATGTCGAAGAAGCATTGTGGGAACTCGAGATTTAAATGATGGAAATTTTTTCCTCATTTAGTGTATGTAATTATAAGCTAAGATTCTGGGGACAGAATCCTTATAAGGGGGTAGAATGTAATGCCCGAGAAAATCGGATTTTTGAGAATTAAATTTTTATTTTTATTAAATGAATTTAATTGATTATTTATAGAGCAAGCTAATCGAAGTTCGTTATATGACCTAGATATGTCAGAACATCGTAGTATTTTGGCTACGTGGTAGAATTAAAGTGTTTGAATTTTCAAGACGAAAATAAAAGTTTTTCGGAAACAAAAATATTTCCGGGGAAAAAGACGAAATATGCACTATTCACCCGTTTCTGCTCGGAGATTTATTTTGAAATTCCGAGAAGTTATTGATTGCGTGAAATCTTGAGACGTGATGGAATATTCAATAATATTTCAGTTATGGCAAAAACGAAGTTTTCGCCTGCGGACTCAAAACCTAAGGGTTAGGGAAAGTGAGTTCCGCGAATGTAATGAGCATGTATAATAACTAGGGTTATTATGCGTGAGAAGTACGAGTATGATACTAGTTATTATACGAGTATAGAAAGAAGATTAGTACGACGTATAATACGAATATCGTATGAATAATATATGAAGAGAAGACGCAATTACGAGAAAGGAATGTGTAGAATACGATCGTAGAATACGATCGTAGAATGCGATAAGTCTTAATGGACTTTATGTTCATGAACTTTGTAGAATCCAATTGGACTTGGATTATGTCAAGCCCAATGATTTGTGAAGTTAAGCCCAAGTAATTAAGTAGGTTAATTAAACCTAAGCCCAAGCTATAATTCAATGGGTTAGGGTGATCCATGGGGCAACCCATGGTCATGTGGTTAGTCTTGGTAACCAAGATAATGGAGTGATGAGCAAGTGTTGTGCTAATCAAGTATACTTAATAGCTAAGTTAAGTAGCAACTAAGTAATTAATGTGGTGACCAAGTAATTTATTTGGAGAGCAAGTAAACTTGGTGGCAAAGCTTGGAATAGTAAGGAGGTTAAGGGCGCAATGACCAAATTGCCCTAGCTTTGGTTTTTATATAAATAGAAACCTAGAATTTCATTTTCTAGGATTTTGAAAATCCTACACTTGAGAGAGATAGAGATAGCTCGGTTGGGAGAAGAAGAGGAAGAGTGTGAGCTTGAACGATCGGATCAAAAGGATCGTGAAATAGAATAGCTAGCGAATCGCCGGCTTTGTATAACGGAAGAGGATTAACGAAGAACGGTAATCTGAATCCTAATTTCTTCTAATATTTTTCTTAAGTTTTCTATGTTTAAAACATAGCTTAAAAAGAATAAGAAGTAAAAGAAGTTAAGAATGATTTCATATGGTTGAAATCATGAGAAAACAAAGAAATAAGAATAAGAAATGTAGTTTATAAATTTCTTAAGGATGTATAAGATTCGTAAGGATGTTGAGCGATCTGAATGAATCTTATGAATGATTATGTCAAATTAGTAAGGAATGATGTTCTATAACATCAAATTCCAAGAAAAAGTAGAATCGTAATCCAAAATATCGATTAAAACGAAGAACGAACGAAGAACGCGAAGAACACGCGAAGAACACGTAGAATGTTGTTGATGGACAAATTTAAAACCATCATAGTGTAAATTTGTTGATGGACAAGTTTAAAACCATCGTGTATAAGTTAGTTGCTTCTTGCTTGGTTAGGAGCATTAGAAACGTTCATGAAGAACATATTAAAACGGAGCTATAACAAAGTTATGGCGAAATTTTCGTAAAAGTCGAACGAGAATTAGAAAGTTAGTAAATAAATCCGAATGTGTAGGGTTTCATAAGAATGTAAGAGAACGTATAAAACGTGAGTCGTGGACTCAAGAACGAACGAGTTCCGAGTTCGGATAACCGAATTACGGACGAACGAACGAAGAACGATAAAAGCGTAAAATGAGCGAAGGGTTAAGATTAAGCTAATTGAATGGCATGTTAACGGATTCAGAATGAAGTTCTGTCTGAGGTATATTGAAGTACTTAAGATAAGGAAGAGAATGGCTTTGGAATGACCTCGTTCCGAGTTATAACGAAGAAGTTATGAGATTTCAAAATCGGCATCTCAAACTTGACATAACACTTAGAAAAAAAATTCCTAGGGTTTGTCTTGGTGCCGCAGCGCGGGAAGGGGCGCCGCATCGCGAGAAGGGGCGCCGCAGCGTAGAGATCGGCATGCACTCCTGGAGAGTGGCGCCGCAGCGCGGAAGATGGCAAGGGACTTGGCGCCCCAACTGTAAGACCCCAACTTTTATAAATAAAGATGAATTTTCTATAAATATCATTTTTGAATATTATGGAGTTAATTTGATATAATGTTATAGTTGTGGGTAATATTTATAAATTTTGCAAAGTACGCAAGTTGTTATATAATATTCGATTGGTCGGGGAATATTCGTTTTAACAGGGAATATTCGTACAACGACACAATTATTGGTGGACCACACAACGGAATTATTGTCGAATTGAGAAAACGACAAAAATATTTTATTAAAAATAATGGCGGAAATTTTACCATTGTTACTGTTGAACTACTCGGTAGTAAAAGTACAGTAATACGTGTGGTTGCATAGTAGCACACGGTATTGATTATTAATGCTTATGTGAGAAGTCACTCAGTTTGATTCAATTATTGTCAGTTAATAATATGAATTATTTAGCGATAATGACGTTTTGTTTTATTCGTATTATTAACGTAATAAAACAGAAACATCTTTTTATATAAAATAGAATACTTTATTAAAGTTATTCTATAAATAGAATATATTATACTTTATTTAAAAGATTTTTCTTTAAATATGGACCGTCAGATTAAAGTAATCAATCTGGACCGTTCATGGATTAGTTACTATGCATTCTATTTTTCTATAAATAGCAGCTCATTCCTTCATTATTTCTTACGAATTTACTGAACTCTAGAGAGAGAAACTATAGAGAGAAACTATAGAGAGAGAGAAGAAGAGTATTCTGCTACTTAACTACTTCCTTATTTCAGCTCGTCTTTAAAACGGTAGGGAATATTATTTCTTTTATATTCATGAAGAGAACTTCTGTTATTCCCTTCTTTATTATTCTGTTGGAATAACCTGTATACGCGGTCTACCCTATACTTGGTGACAATCTTCTATTATTCTGTTGGAACATCCTGTCTGTTTGTTTTACACCGGACCTGGTTCTGTCTTTATTATTATTCTGTTGGAACATCCTGTCTGTGTGTTTTACACCGGACCTGGTTCCGTTTTTATTATTATTCTGTTAGAACATCCTATCTGTGTGTTTTATACCGGACCTGGTTCCGTCTTATTATTATTCTGTTGGAATATCCTGTCTGTGTGTTTTACACCGGACCTGGTTCCATTATTTATTATTCTGTCGGAATATCCTGTCTGTGTGTTTTACACCGGACCTGGTTCCATTATTTATTATTCTGTCGGAATATCCTGTCTGTGCGTTTACGCCGGACCTGGTTCCATTATTTATTATTCTGTTGGAATAACCTGTCTGTGCGGTCTATCGCATTCATGGTGATTTCTTTTGTTATTCCATTCTTTATTATACTCAATTGGTTAAGTTTTGACTTCTATACTCCATGAAATTAGTGAAATATCCTTGATAATTACGGTTCATCCAGTATCTTTTCATGAAAATATTCTTCTAAGTATTCTTGAATTTTACTCCACAAAGCAGTATCATGTTGACAATTTGGACGTTGTTAATTCGTGGATAAATTAATTTTTGAACTTGTTTTATTGAATTCTTATATCATTGTCATCATCCTAATGTTTATAAAATGTTGAAAGTCATCTGTGGTCTGTAGTGCATAGATGGACTTGGTATGATTATGACCAGGGATTATTTGGTATAATCATGACCGTAATGTTACAAATGATGTGGTAAAAGTCCTCATTGGCCCGTAGTGCGTTGATGGACAGTTGTTGGCATGATCATGACCATTAATGAATATACGAATATCCTTGACCGTAGTGCAGGGGTGATTCGATGATGTGGATTATTTTATTAAGCTGAGTCTCAGCGATCACAGTGTTGGAAAATCTTTTAAATCATAAAAGATAGTAGAGTTTATTTTCTACTTGACTCTTTTAATGGATTGCTTGTTCCGCTGCAGTTAAACTTGATGTCTATTATATTTTATCAGTTTAACATTGTTGAAGGCTAATGATAATTTATTCTGCATTATCTTAGTCATAATATTTCTTACTGGGCTAGTTGAGCTCACCCTTTCTTTCACTGTTCTCTTCAGGAAATGAGAACGTAGCTGGGGCAAGTCGGGGAACGGAGTGATGGTCCGAATGATAGTATTAGTTAGTAGTCCTCACTATTCTATGTAATGGTGTGTTAATAAATGTAATGTGGATTCCTTTTGAGTATGAATACTCTCTAGAAGATAATATTTGTATTCAAACTCAAAGTTAATGTTTTGTCGTATTGTACACGACAGTTGTATTAGTAAGTTGTATTTGTATTCTGTACTATGTATCTGACGACCCAAGATGGGTGATGTATACCTAATTTTGGGAGCGTCACAGTTGGTATCAGAGCTTAGGGATATGATCCTTGGCTAAGATGTGAGAATAGAACTAGGAGGGGAGAGACGGGGAATTTCTTCGCTAGTATGACCTACCTAAGTTTATTTGCAAGGTATTTAATTGGTCGGTCATAATATAAGGATAAAATATGACATATCAATTAATTTTTATTTTGTGGCAGTATCTGAAAATGGCATCTGAGAATGTTGAGAATAGCAATAGAGCACAGGCGACTGTTGATTCACCACATATCAATAATCAGGATAATGTGCATCAGGAAGGTGACAATCCTCATGCAAACAACAACACTGACCAAATGATGAATGATCAAATGTTCAGAGGCTTTATGCAATTCATGCAACAACAGGTGAAAGAGGCTCCTGTCCAAAATATAGGAGGAAACACTGAAAACTGTCGGACGGTCACCGCTAAACAGTTCAAGGAGCTGGGACCACCAGAGTTTAAGGGAGAGCCAAAACCACTTATAGCGGAAACGTGGATAAAGCAGATTACCAAGATATTTGATGTCTTGGGATGCTCCGAGGAGCAAAAGGTTCCCTTTGCCGCCTTTATGTTGCGAGGAGAGGCAGATTACTGGTGGGAATCGATTAAGCGTACTCAACCTGCCGCACTGAAGATGTCTTGGGAGAAGTTCCAAGAGCTGTTCAACGACAAATACTTTCCTGAAAGTATTCGTCACATGAAGGAGGTGAAATTTATCAAGTTGGAGCAAAACAACATGACCGTGTCGCAGTACAAAGCCAAGTTTGCTGAGTTATCCTGGTTTGCGTCCCACTTGGTGGATAATGAAGAGCGAATGACGCGAATGTTTTTACGAGGTTTGAAACCTGAGATACGTCAACATCTTATTTCTCATAAACTGTGTTTGTATTCAGATGTTGTGAATATGGCTCAGTTAGTGGAGCGCGATAACGAGTCAACGCAACCAAAAGAGAGCAGTCGACAAAATGATAATACCAGTGAGAGCAGTCATCGAAGCGGTGACAACAAGCGAGGAGGGAATCAACAGGCCAGAAATGGTAACCACTTCGGTGGTAATCAGGGCCAAAACAATAAGAATGGTCATTTCAAGAAGAGGAGATTCAACAATGATGGAAAGACGTCAACACCAGCACCCGTTGTTAAGGAAGGAGAACAACCACCTATCATATGTTTCAAATGCGGAGGGGAGGGGCATATCAATCCAAACTACGCGATGCCGTCTAAAGCATGTTATAATTGTGGAAGAGAAGGTCATTTAGCTCAATTTTGTCGTTTACCAAAAACAAGTTCAGCCAAGATGGAGACACCAAAGGCCGTCCCAGAAAAGTCAAAACCGGTTGTGCAAGGGAGAGCGTTTGTTGTGAACTCCCAGAAAGCAAGGAACCCGAATGTGGTCATCACGGGTAAGCTTATCATAAACTCTAACGAAGTCTATACTTTATTTGATACCGGTTCTACCCATTCTTTTATTTCTCCTACTTGCGCTCATCGATTAAATTTGATTCTGGGGAAATTAGACTTTAACTTAGCTGTTGAAACTCCATTGGGAGAAACCTTCATTACATCCACGGTTTATAAGTCTTGTTTGGTTCAAGTTGGTACCCACACATTACCTGTCGATCTGATTTCATTAAAAATACTTGCATTTGACGTGATTCTAGGGATTGATTGGTTAACTACTCATCATGCAAAAATTGATTGTTTTCGTAAGGTTGTTAGCTTTCATATTCCTAATCGACCTATTATGCGAATTCAAGCAACCAAACCATTAAAATCAATCGCTGTCATCTCAAGCCATAAAGCTATTCGTTTATTGAAAAATAGATGTCAAGCTTTCTTAGCTCATGTCACAGATCTAAACAAAAATACGTCAACTTTGAATGATATTTCTGTTGTTAATAAATTTCCTGACGTATTTCCCGAAGAACTTCCTGGCCTACCCCCAGAGCGTGAAATTGAATTTTGTATCGACCTTGAACCCGGTACAAAACCCATTTCCAAAGCCCCATATCGAATGGCTCCTATTGAACTTCAGGAGTTAAAGACCCAACTGCAGGAATTGTTAGACATTGGTTTTATTCGTCCTAGTACTTCTCCTTGGGGTGCTCCTGTTTTGTTCGTGAAGAAGAAAGATGGGAGTATGCGACTTTGTATTGATTATCGGGAGTTGAATCATGTCACCATCAAAAATAGGTACCCATTGCCACGTATTGATGACCTGTTTGACCAGTTGCAAGGAGCATAATTCTTTTCAAAGATCGATCTTCGTTCTGGATATCATCAGCTGAAGGTTAGAACTGAGGATATTCCAAAGACTGCCTTCAGAACTCGGTATGGGCATTATGAATTCTTAGTTATGTCTTTTGGATTGACTAATGCTCCTGCTGCCTTCATGGATATGATGAACAGGGTATTTAAGGAATATTTGGATCACTTTGTGGTCGTCTTTATCGATGACATCCTTGTTTATTCCAAAAGCCGTGAAGATCATGAGCAACACTTGAGGCTGGTACTCCAAAAGCTTCGTGAATACAAACTTTATGCCAAGTTAAAGAAATGCGAGTTCTGGCTGGAAGAGGTAGCATTCCTTGGGCACGTAGTATCAAGTCGTGGAATATCTGTTGACCCGGCAAAGATTGAAGCTATTCAAAGCTGGGAGCAACCTAAATCAGTAACCGAAGTACGTAGCTTTCTCGGTCTAGCTGGTTATTATCGGAGATTCGTGGAAGGATTTTCTCGAATCGCTACTCCATTAACTCAGCTGACTCGGAAAGATACAAAGTTTGGTTGGAGCGAAGAATGTGAGCAGAGTTTTCAAGAACTCAAGAGGAGACTCATTTCAGCACCTGTTCTAACAATACCATCTGGCTCGGAGGGATTTGTCATCTACAGTGATGCTTCGAGCAAAGGGTTGGGATGCGTTCTCATGCAACATGGAAAAGTCATAGCCTATGCATCAAGACAACTCAAGGAATATGAGAGGAATTATCCTACTCATGATCTAGAGTTGGCAGCTGTTGTCTTTGCACTTAAAATTTGGAGGCATTACTTATATGGGGAGAAGGTGGAGATCTTTACATATCATAAAAGCCTCAAATATTCCTTCACTCAAAAGGAACTCAACATGCGACAACGACGTTGGCTTGAACTGTTGAAAGATTATGATCATACCATTCAATATCATCCTGGAAAAGCGAACGTGGTAGCTGACGCATTGAGTAGAAGATCATATGCAAGTACGAGTGCGATATTGTCAACACAAAGACCCATTTTGTGTGATTTGCCAAGGATGGAGATAGAGTTAAAGACTCCAGGGACCCATGTGATGATGGCGAATATACGAGTAGAACCGACTTTAATCGATAAAGTTAAAGCTGCTCAAGCTACAGACCTGGAGCTGATGCGTATGAGGAAGAAAGTGCAAGAAGGTGCTATGCCAGAAGCAAGAATCGATGAAGAAGGAATACTTTGAGTCAACTCCAGACTTTGTGTTCCTAACAACCCTGATTTAAAGTATGAAATCATGATGGAGGCGCACAACACACCGTTTACAATCCATCCTGGAAGTACCAAAATGTATCATGATCTTCGTCATACATTTTGGTGGAGCAATATGAAGAGAGAGATAGCGTTGTTTATCTCAAGGTGTCTAACTTGTCAACGAGTCAAAGCGGAGCATCAAGTACCAAAAGGTCCATTGCAACCACTTGAAATTCCAGAATGGAAGTGGGAGCACATTACCATGGATTTCGTTACCGGTCTTCCTAGGGTTTCTCAAGGTATTGATGCGATTTGGGTCATTGTTGATAGATTGACCAAGTCTGCTCATTTCTTACCGATACGAGAAACTTATACACTTGAACGTCTTGCTCGTATGTACATAAACGAGATTGTAAGACTGCATGGTATGCTAGTATCCATAATTTCTGACAGAGACCCAAGATTTACTTCACGATTTTGGGTTAGTTTACAAAAAGCTATGGGCACGGAGTTACGATTTAGTTCAGCATATCATCCTCAGACGGACGGACAATTAGAGAGGACTATTCAAACTCTTGAAGATCTATTAAGACTCTGTGTCTTTGACTTCAAGGGAAGTTGGGATAAGTTCTTACCATTGGTGGAGTTTTCCTACAACAACAGTTATCAAGAAAGTATTGGCATGGCTCCATTCGAAGCATTGTATGAAAAAAAATGTCGTTCTCCAGTATGCTGGGATGAGGTGGGTGAAGCAACGTTGTTGGGACCGGAGTTGGTACGTATGACTATAGAAAAGATTCAAACGATCCGACAATGTATAAAAACCTCACAAGATCGACAAAAGAGTTATGCTGATCTTCATCGAAAGGACGTGGAATTTGATGTAGGAGATCATGTGTTCTTACGTGTTGCTCCATGGAAAGGAGTTACGAGATTTGGAAAGAGAGGAAAGCTCAATCCTCGATTCATCGGTCCATTTTTAATCCTCGATCGAGTAGGAACTATGGCTTATAGACTCGCTTTACCGCCAAGTATGTCTCGTGTTCATAACGTTTTTCACATATCCATGTTACGCAAATATGTGGAAGACCTGAACCACATTATTGAGTTAGAACCGGATGAAATAGCGGAAGATTTGACGTATGAAGAAGTTCCTGTTCAAATCTTGGATAAGAAGGAACATATTCTACGCTCCAAGGTTATACCTCAACTCAAAGTTTTGTGGAGAAACCACGATGTTGAGGAAATGACTTGGGAGTTATAATCTGAAATGAAATCAAGGTATCCTTACCTCTTCGACATACCAGGTACGTACTCTAATTTCGAGGGCGAAATTTCATAAGAAGGGGAGGTTGTAAGACCCCAACTTTTATAAATAAAGATGAATTTTCTATAAATATAATTTTTGAATATTATGGAGTTAATTTGATATAATGTTATAGTTGTGGGTAATATTTATAAATTTTGCAAAGTACGCAAGTTGTTATATAATATTCGATTGGTCGGGGAATATTCGTTTTAACAGGGAATATTCGTACAACGACACAATCATTGGTAGACCCCACAACGGAATTATTGTCGGATTGAGAAAACGATAAAAATATTTTATTAAAAATAACGGCGGAAATTTTACCATTGTTACTGTTGAACTACTCGGTAGTAAAAGTACAGTAATACGTGTGGTTGCATAGTAGCACACGGTATTGATTATTAATGCTTATGTGAGAAGTCACTCAGTTTGATTCAATTATTGTCAGTTAATAATATGAATTATTTAGCGATAATGACGTTTTGTTTTATTCGTATTATTAACGTAATAAAACAGAAACATCTTTTTATATAAAATAGAATACTTTATTAAAGTTATTCTATAAATAGAATATATTGTATTTTATTTAAAAGATTTTTCTTTAAATATGGACCGTCAGATTAAAGTAATCAATCTGGACCGTTCATGGATTAGTTACTATGCATTCTATTTTTCTATAAATAGCAGCTCATTCCTTCATTATTTCTTACGAATTTACTGAACTCTAGAGAGAGAAACTATAGAGAGAAACTATAGAGAGAGAGAAGAAGAGTATTCTGCTACTTAACTACTTCCTTATTTCAGCTCGTCTTTAAAACGGTAGGGAATATTATTTCTTTTATATTCATGAAGAGAACTTCTGTTATTCCCTTCTTTATTATTCTGTTGGAATAACTTGTATACGCGGTCTACCCTATACTTGGTGACATTCTTCTATTATTCTGTTGGAACATCCTGTCTGTGTGTTTTACACCGGACCTGGTTCCGTCTTTATTATTATTCTGTTGGAACATCCTGTCTGTGTGTTTTACACCGGACCTGGTTCCGTTTTTATTATTATTCTGTTGGAACATCCTGTCTGTGTGTTTTACACCGGACCTGGTTCCGTCTTGTTATTATTCTGTTGGAATATCCTGTCTGTGTCTTTTACACCGGACCTGGTTCCATTATTTATTATTCTGTCGGAATATCCTGTCTGTGTGTTTTACACCGGACCTGGTTCCATTATTTATTATTCTGTCGGAATATCCTGTCTGTGCGTTTACGCCGGACCTGGTTCCATTATTTATTATTCTGTTGGAATAACTTATCTGTGCGGTCTATCGCATGCATGGTGATTTCTTTTGTTATTCCATTCTTTATTATACTTAATTGGTTAAGTTTTGACTTCTATACTCCATGAAATTAGTGAAATATCCTTGATAATTGCGGTTCATCCAGTATCTTTTCATGAAAATATTCTTCTAAGTATTCTTGAATTTTACTCCACAAAGCAGTATCATGTTGACAATTTGGACGTTGTTAATTCGTGGATAAATTAATTTTTGAACTTGTTTTATTGAATTCTTATATCATTGTCATCATCCTCATGTTTATAAAATGTTGAAAGTCATCTGTGGCCTGTAGTGCATAGATGGACTTGGTATGATTATGACCAGGGATTATTCGGTATAATCATGACCGTAATGTTACAAATGATGTGGTAAAAGTCCTCATTGGCCCGTAGTGCGTTGATGGACAGTTGTTGGTATGATCATGACCATTAATGAATATACGAATATCCTTGACAGTAGTGCAGGGGTGATTCGATGATGTGGATTATTTTATTAAGCTGAGTCTCAGCGATCACAGTGTTGGAAAATCTTTTAAATCATAAAAGATAGTAGAGTTTATTTTCTACTTGACTCTTTTAATGGATTGCTTGTTCCGCTGCAGTTAAACTTGATGTCTATTATATTTTATCAGTTTAACATTGTTGAAGGCTAATGATAATTTATTCTGCATTATCTTAGTCATAATATTTCTTACTGGGCTAGTTGAGCTCACCTTTTCTTTCACTGTTCTCTTCAGAAAATGAGAACGTAGCTGGGGCAAGTCGGGGAACGGAGTGATGGTCCGAATGATAGTATTAGTTAGTAGTCCTCACTATTCTATGTAATGGTGTGTTAATAAATGTAATGAGGACTCCTTTTGAGTATGAATACTCTCTAGAAGATAATATTTGTATTCAAACTCACAGTTTATGTTTTGTCGTATTGTACACGACAGTTGTATTAGTAAGTTGTATTTGTATTCTGTACTATGTATCTGACGACCCAAGATGGGTGATGTATACCTAATTTTGGGAGCGTCACACCAGCGCCAGGCCGGAAGAGAAGAAAAAGAAGTAGTTCGCGCCGCAGCGCGAGAGGAAAGGAAGAGAGTGGCGCCGTGGCGCCAGTGAAGGGAAAAAGCCAGAGAAGAGCTTTTAATTGCTCAGCTACTGGGGGATGTGCAAGAAAGAAGTATGAACATATAGTTCACGTAATGTAACACTTAGTCAAGTGTTTTAAACCTTTAGCAAATGTTGAACGAAAAGATTTAACGTGATTAAAAGACGGAGAATGTAAGCGTAGATTACGTAACCGATATCCGGAGACCGTAGTCGCGACAAACGAACATGAGGGATTGCTATGATTGTAATTCCTTAGACGTTGAGTGATAAGGTAATGAATAACATTCTGATGTTATGTCATAGTAATGAGAGATGAAGGTAAAGCGTTTAGACGCTGTGAACGCAATGTTGTTGCGATGAGCGATCGGTCTTAGCATACAAGGAACGGTATGTCTTCGACATAAAGGAAGAATAATGAACATGGGGTTCATGGGTTGAATAAACGATAAAAACGATTGAAACCTTGAGTAAAGGTTGAATGAAAGATTAAGAGATGATCAAGTTAATGTCAAATACATAGTGATCCTCGTGAATCGTATTCGTATTGGACGAACGTTCTAAGTATACCCTAGTAGTATGACTTAGACGTTGACGAAGGTAGTAAGTAAAATATGAATTATCAAGTAAAGTCGTAACAACTGGTAATGAGATTAAAGAAAGTCCGAGTATGAGTCGGATAGAGAATGATAGAAGATTATGTATGGTTTAACCATAATTAAATGAAGAATGTAAGAGGGTAATAAGAAACCGTGAATGATGTTCAACGTTGGTAGTTCACCAACGATGATCGAAAGTTGGTTAATAACGTAAGAACGTTAATGAGCCGTAACGAAGCATGGAAAGTCGATTTGACTTTATTAATGAAATGAGCATGATTAAGTATACCAGATGAAAGATAGTTAATTGATGATGAATTAATTAACTTAAAGTAGCATCTTCGATGATGACAATAACGTTGAGAGTTACAACTAAAAGTTGTTGAATATTACGTGAATGTGAACGGTATACAATAAGTATACTTAGCCAATAAACGATCGAATTTCGATTGATAATGTAAGAACGTTGGTAAGACGTGAGGAATGGTAATTAACTCAAAACGAGTGGTATTAATGAAGTAAATCCACTTACAACATAGAAGAAAAAGAAGTTGGTTATAAATGGCAAGCCTGAACCAATAATAAACAATCTAATAAATAATTAAATTGAGAAGAAGGGTAAGATTCATTAGAAACCATGTATGTTCGCTCATGACCTAATGTGGTATGTTATGTGATAGAAACAATGTGAATAGTTGTTTGATAGCTAATTACAGTGTGCTATGTGAATATATCATGTAGATTCTGTAAAGGCTGCGGTCAGTCAAGTAAGTTATCTGAAGACGCTGAAAGGCAAGTCTTTCTTAACGCTTGTCAAACTTCCATGTTAGCCAAGTTTTTATGTGATTCGTTGAACTGAATTGCAAGATTTGTTTTAAAGAAAGGGTCGGTGCCAACTTTTAACTCGGCTAGACTATTCGTAATATATATTGATTGATTATCATACATGTCATTCTATATAGAAATGTTGACGCTATCCTATGCCAAGAAATTGGTACGGGCGTGAAGGTAAGGTTTGTCTATGAACAAACAAAAGTATTTTTCATCGATTATTCGATGGGCACACGAGTTTGCCAAAAATATTAAACGTAAATACGTTTAATGAATGTAGTGTTGATCAACATAGGGTACTATGGGCTGATCACCCAGATGTACTCGTAAGTTATACGGATGAACGGCCTAAGTGCTGTGGACTCCTTTTTAAGTATGAAAACTAAAAGTTACTGTTCATGGTCTGTCGACCGGTTCAGAATTCCTAAGCTATTATATATATACTTTTGAATTGTGTTATGACATGAGAAGTACTAGTCAAATATTTCATAGTGCTTCGTAGTTAATTGTTCATTTATGTGAATAAAGCATGAAATTGTTCATGTGATAGTCATGTGATTCATTGTTAAGACTTGCTGAGCTAGTTATGCTCATTCTTGCTTAAACCATATGTTTGAAGCTAAAGCCGAACGAACTGAGAGTTCTAAGAGAGATAAAGGCAAGACTAAGATGGATGCTTAGGCATTGTGTAATAGTTTAGTAAGTTTGTATGTATTATACATTATGAACAATGAACGATGTAACCGGTTTATGAACCTGGGAAGGATTATACTCTGATTTTGATAAGAATATAGTAATTACTCTCATTTTGTTGTAATTCAATGGAATGATTGTATGGATGTTTGTACAGTGGAGCACCATCTGTCGGGTTAGAAGATACCCGAATTTGGGGGCGTCACATTGTGTGTCGGTGGACCCCATTTCTTGACTGAAATTTGATTATAGCCTGTAAAATCGTCCGTTATGGATTTCGGTCAATTTCTGTTTAGAATTTGGAAAAAATTTCTTCTGCAAAGTTGTAGAGAATTGAATTTCCTATAAAAAATTATGAAATTCAAATTTTCTGATAAAATGGCTATTTTCTATGAATTATTGAAGTTTCCGAAAATAAAATAATTTTTATTAATTTATGGGTGGGACCCACTTTGGTTGTTGAACACATGTGGGCTGCTGGGATTTTTTTTTCAGCCTTGGCATGCTTTGATTGGTGATGGTTGGAATGTAAAAAATAGAGAATAAATAATATTAATTTATTATTTTAGTCTCCTTTGGCGTTCTAGCATTTTCCTATAAATAGGTGCTTAAGTTAGAATTGAAAAACACACCAGAAACAAGTTTTCTTTCTCTCTATATTGTCAAGCATATTCTAGTGAGTATTTAGATACTTTCAGAGTTGTTATTCAGTGCAAGTTTCTTTCAGCCTTATACCAATCAGAAGTACTACTCTTTTGAGGTAAGTGATTTTAAGGATTATTATGTTTTTCAGTTCGTAATTCTTCTGACCTTTAGAAAATTCTGAAAAAATTTAAAATGATATTTTGATGAGTTTTATTGATTGTGTCCAAAAATGGTGATTTTTAGATTTATAGATTAAGAGTTATGAATTTTACGGGGAAAGACTATTTTAAAAGTAATCACTTATAACTCCTTGTGGTTAACTCCAAAATTGGTGAAATTTTTATTGAGAGTACATGTATATGATAGAAGTATACTCTGTAAATTTTGGAATTTTTGGGCAAAAGTACAATTTATGATAAATGTCTAAATATTCGCCAGTATTGGCCATATGAAAAATAGTAAATAAATTTTAAAATTTTTGAGAAAAATATATGTTCAATATGTGACTATATTGTGCTAAATCCCAGAAAAAAAATATTTTTGGAACTGATTTGATATTTTTCAAGAAAATAGACTAGTTATGAGTAAATGAATTAAATATGTTATGTGAACTAAGAAAATTGGAAAATAGGATTTTATGGCTTGCGAACCCTATATAAGGTATATGCAGATTTTTGATGAGGGTTTTGGCTATTGGTAATAAAATCTTCTGAGTTTGGCATTTTAGGATGATTAAATGCATTATTTAGTAAAGTGTAAACAATTAAAATAAATTGTTTATAAGCTTAGGAATTATTATTCTTTCAATATCATTATACCAAAATATTGGTATGTATTTTATTGTGAAATTTCTATCTTTTTGTGTCGGGTTTACTATTCATGAGTTATTATTCACGAGTTACTATTTATGAGTTACTATTCACGAGTTACTATTCACGACAAAATTGGATTCTTTTTCTAACCAAATTATAGTTGATTTATGAATATTACTCTTAAGATTAAATCTAGATGTTTTGATTATATTGATTTTACTATTATATATGACATTTTTATAATCCTGATGAAGAAATTTTTCTTTGACTTAAGTGTAAAGATGGGTAGATTTTTGGTATGATCATGACTATGGGTTCCCTTTGGCCAGTAGTGCAAAGTTGAATTATTGACTGGTATGATCATGACCATTGAATTTATAATTGAATATCTTTAGCTTATGTGCAAAAGTGAAATGATCAACATGGTTATAATTATTGTTTATATAAATTCTGAAATGATTATATATTTCTTTGAGATATTAAACTCTTTGGCTTGTAGTGCAAAGATGAATTATTGATAAATATCTTTGGCCTGTAGTGCAAAGATGAACTGTTGATGAATATCTTTGGCCTGTAGTACAAAGATGAATTATTGATGAATATCTCTGGCCTGTAGTGCGAAGATGAACTGTTGTTGAATATCTTTGACATGTAGTGCAAAGATGGGTTGTTGATAAATATCTTTGGCCGTAGTGCAAAGATGGATTTATTAGCATGATTATGAACATGAACTGTGATTTGGTATAACCATGATCTTTGATGTTTCAGGTAAAGATAGGTGATGAAAATATTCTTCGTCCTGGGTGCGAAGAAAAATTTAGAATCACAATAATGATTATGAGTTATTCATATGATTGTGGAAAGGAACTGTTGAGTGATGTTACAGGGATAAAATATTGTTGGTGGATTTTTAACATGGAGAAGATAATAGACTTTCTGGTCTATTTGACTCTTCTAATGGATTTCTCGTTCCGCTGCAACTATGGTTGAAATTTTTTATCATCTACCATATGTTCTAAATCTCTGCTTTATTACTATTAAAGGCTATTGATAAATTATTTATCTTTAGTCATGATATTCTTTACTGGGCTAGTTGTGCTCACCCTTTTGTTTCACAATTTTTTTTAGGTAGTACGAGTGTAGCTGGGTCGAGCGGGGGTAACAGGGAAATAGAACGGTGATCATCATTTAGTAGTTATATTTGATGAATCCAATAGGGTGAGGCGAACCCAACGTTGGAAGGGTGTTTTGTCACTATCATACAAGATGTCTAATGATATACAACCTCGCGTTATCATAAGACACAGTTGTGCACATCCACTTGCTGAGTATATCTACGAGCACTACCTATATAATCTTGGTGTTTTTTTGAAGTATAATTCTCAATTGGAGACAGTGGAGATAATGATATGTCAAGAAAAGACCTGCCATTGGAAAGAATATGATAGTAATCTTCTTATTTTTCTTTGGGGTCTATTGGGTAAATCAAGGATAATTATGTGGACATATGATATCTATAATAACCTAGACGCATGGCCTCCCATGTACGAAGGTTTCCTTGAGCACTTCCCAAAGATTCTAATTTCTAAAATAGTTTTTGACTATACCTTTGTGTAGGTATCACTGTGAGGTGATGTCCACTGATGGGACATTTGTCACATTACGGTTGGGACACGAGTCACAGTTGGTATATATTTGTATCCAAACTCACAACATATGTGTTGTTGTATTTTGTATGAAAATTGTTGGAATAAAGTTGTAGTTATTTTCTGTACCATGTATTTGGCGACTCAAAATAGGTTGGGTGAAATGGACCTATTTTGGGGTCGTCACACCATGTATAATACGACAATATACATACCCAAATTATTATAATGATGTATACAATACAACAACAAATATTTCAAGTACTTAAAGAATACGAGAAGATTTTTGTCCTCATCATTCTAATGGGTGCATTTTTTGGCGATTCCAAATCCGTGTTCACATAACCCTATTTGGTTCACCAAAATCAATTATTAAATAATGTATAAAATAGGACACACACATTTTAAATTCTCATTACAATTATTGCCACGCTGTTTTATAATGTATTGAGAAACTTCAATAGTCTCGGACCATCACTAAATTCTCATGTTATCCCCGCTAGACTCAGCTACACTCTTATTACCTGAAAGGAATTGCAAAGCAAAAAGGTGAGCACAAATAACCCAGTAAAGAATATCATGACTAAGATAATTAAATTATCAATAGCCTTCATTAGTAATAAATCAAATATTTAGAACATTTCGTAGATGATAAAAGTTTTCAACTATAATTGCAGCGGAATCAACAATCAATTAGAAGAGTCAAGTAGAACATAATGTCTACTATATTCTCCAACTTAAGAATCCGTCATCAATATTTAATTCCTGTAACACCAATTAACAGTTCTTCGTTGTAATATCATAGTTATACCAATTCACAGTTCATGTTTATAATTATGCAAATAAACAGTTTACTTTGCACTACGGGCCAAAGATATTCATTTATATCAGCAATGGTCATGATCATGCCAAACAACAGTCCATCTTTGCACTACGGGCCAAAGAGAACTTTCAACACAAGCATTTATCTGTAACACCAAAGGTCATGATTATACCAATACACAGTTCCTGGTCATAATCATACCAATCAATATTTCATCATTGCACTACGGGCCAAAGATAACTTTCCACCACAAATTTAAGCATAAGGATGATGATAATAATATAAAGGATGAATAAAAGTGAGAGATCAAGGATAAATATTAGAGATTTATAATTTAATTTATCAAGAGTTCAAGAATGTCCAAATTATCAAAATGATAACCAATTGTGGAGTAAAATTCAAGAATGATATTTAAGATTCATACTTAAAAGATAATTTGGACAAGAAAAGAAAACTAAATTCCATCGTTAATAGTATTCCGGCGTGAATAGTACCCCGACGTGAATAGTACTCTGGTATGAATAATACTTCGGTATGAATAGATTAAAAATTTAATAAGAATGTTTATGCAAATATTTAAATGAAATGATATTAGATGAAGCGCAAACATTATAGAATTTCTAATCATTACAGGAATTATAGAAGCAATACTTACCATAGTAAGTTTAGATTTAGGAATACGAAATGAAATAATATTACTTACATAATATGGATTATGAAAGAAAATATGATAAGTGTGATTTATACCTACTTATTGAATACCAATTCACGCGAACTATGCCCATCTCAAGTACATTTTAGTGTGTTTTTAGTGCATTTCATGTTATTTTGCATTTCATTTACTTAAAACTCCTTTTGGTGAAAAATTGCAGAAAATGGTCTGTTTTGGTGGTATTAGAGGGCACGAGGCTAATGGACGCATGAAGGCGAGGCACAAGCTGGGATATGCATGGCAAGAGGATCAAGTGAAGCATGGATGGACAAGCATGGATGGATAAAAAGGATGGAGCAGTAGAGCAAATCAGTGCAGCAGCAGAATTAGAAGACACAGACTGCTAGCCGCGCGGCATGACAAGCTTGGAGACGCGCGCCTGCGCGAGTACCAGGCCAGACAACTTTACCTACTGCAAGTCGCGCGCCCGCGCGAGATATACACTGGAGGGGCGCGCGGCTGCGCACGAGGCCTGAAGCTGCTGATTTGTTTTATTTTATTTTTTAATTAAAATGGTTGTAATTGATTTAAAAGGATTTCTGACTGGTGTCAGACAGATGATTATTCAACTTTTGACGTATTTTCATTTTGATAACTAGGGTTTACACCTTAAGGGAGATTCCAACGTAGAACGAAGCCAAAACGCCTACTTTTCCAATTCTTCTTGGGATTCTCTATCATTGTGGATTAGTATTATTATTTTGCTGGAATTTTATGAGGATTTGATCATTAATATTGGTTTATATTCAACAATTGGTTTGATCGTTCTATCCTTCATCTTTCAATTGTTTGCTTGTTAGCCATGTTTTGCTTTGATCCCATAATGGATTTTGGTTCAGTCATGAACTAAATTCCATTATGAGATTCTAACGGATTTTAATATGTAGTTTAGTTGCATGCTTGATTGCTAGGGTTGTTTTACATATCATATGGGATTTCTATCATGATTGTTTTGCATGTATGAATGCTTGATCACCATTCGTCTCAGTACTTGTATGGAATTGACAATGAAGTATGGATTGTAATCATGATAGTATACGAATATGGGGCTGTTTTATATGGCTTGTGTATTTTGTGAACCAGACAGACATATATTGTTTCACCGTGTGACTTAAAATAAGGGCTTGTGCTTAAGTTCAGTATGATTGCAATTTCACATAACTTGAGAGAGAGAGAGAGAGCTCGAATGAAGAGGGAGAAGGAAGAGATTGAGCATGAAGGCTCGGATCAAAAGTGATTGTGAAATAGAAAAGCTTGCAAATTACCGGCTTTATATAATGGAAGAAGACTAAAGAAGAACGGTAATCTGAACCCTAGTTCTTCTAATATTTTGCTTTAAGTTTTTATGTTCAAAAACATAGCTTAACAATAATAAAGAGAAGATAATGTCAGAAATGATTTCATATGGTTGAAATCATGAGAAAATGAAGAAATAAGAGTTAGAAATTTAGTTTATAAATTTCTTAAGGAAGTATAAGATTCGTAAGGATTTTGAGCGATCCAAACGAATATTATGAACGAGTAGATGAATTAAGTAAGGAATGGTTTTCTATAACATCAAATTTCAAGAAAAAGTAGAATCGTAATCCAAAATATCGATTAAAACGAAGAACGAACGAAGAACACAAAGAACGTTGTTGATGGACAAATTTAAAACCATCATAGGATAATTGTTGTTGATGGAAAAGCTTAAGACCATCGCGTATAAGTTAGATACTTATTGCTTGGTTAGGAACGGTAAAAATGTTCATGAAGAACGAAATAAAACGTACCTATAACGAAGTTATGGCAAAATTTTATAAAAGACGAACGAGAATTAGAAGTTAGTAAATGAACCTGAACGTTTAGGGTTTTATAAGGAACTAAGAGAACGTAGAAAACGTGAGTCGTAGACTCAATAACGAATGAGTTCCGAGTTCAGATGACCGAATTACGGACGAACGAGCGAAGAACGTTAAAAGCGTAAAAATGACCAAAGGGTGAAGATTAAGCCAATCGAATGGCAAGTTAAAGGATTTAGAACAAAGTTCTGTCTGAGGGGTATGTAAGTACGTAAGATAAGGAAGTGAATGGATTTAGAACGGCCTCGTTCCGAGTTATAGAGAAGAAGTTATGAGATCAGGAAGTACGCGTCTCAAACTTGGTGCAAGACTTAGAAAATTTTCTAGGGTTTTGGCTTGGTGCAAGCTTGCAGAAGTGGCGCCGCAGCGCGAGCTCGAGGCCTCAGGTACTGTTAGTTGGCGCCGCAGCGCGAGTAATAACAAAGGGTTCGACGCCGTAGCGCCAGACCAAGGGAAGAGAGAAACGTAGGTCGCGCCGCAGCACGAGAGAGAGGAAGGGGCACGGCGCCGCAGCGCCGGTGCAGGGCAAGGCCAAGAAATGAGATTTTTATTTCTCAATTACTAGGGGATGTGCAAAAAAGAAGTATGAACACGTAGTTCACGTAATGTAACACTCAAGTAAGTGTGTTAACCTTTAGTGAAGGTTGAACGAAAAGATTAAACGAGATTAAAAGATGAAGAATTTAAGCGCTAGATTACGTAACCGATATCCGGGGACCGTAGTCGCAATGAACGAATGTGAGGGATTGTTGTGATTGTTATTCCTTAGACATTGAGTGATGAAGGTAATGAATAACATTATGATGTTATGTCATGGTAATGAGAGATAAGTGTAAAGCGTATAGACGCTGTGAATGGAACGTTGTTGCGATGAACGATCGGTCTTAGCATATAATGAATAGTATGGCTTCGACATTAAGAAAGAATAATGAACATGGGGTTCATGGGTTGGATAACAATTGAATGCAATTGAAACCTTGGGTAAAGGTTGAATGAGACATTAAGAGACGAGCAACGCAAACGTGGAATACGTAAGCGATCCTCGTGAATCGTAATCGCG
Source organism: Panax notoginseng (assembly GCA_016801055.1). Classification (NCBI taxonomy): domain Eukaryota; kingdom Viridiplantae; phylum Streptophyta; class Magnoliopsida; order Apiales; family Araliaceae; genus Panax; species Panax notoginseng. The sequence continues at coordinate 127,157,934 of CM029014.1, read as the reverse complement.
TCGGACGAACGTTTTAAGTGTATAGTGGTTATATAACTTGGACGTTGACGAAAGTAGTAAGTAAGATATGAATGATCGTACGAAAGCCGTAGCGAATGGTAATGAGATTAATGAAAGTCCGAGGGTGAGTCAGATAAAGAATGTTGGAATGAAGTAAGCGTTAAACACTTTAACTAATGTAAGGGTTGAGTGTACGTGAATATTAAAGGGGCGGAACCTACACTCCGTGCATGGTTTGACCGTAAGGCAATGAAGAATGTTGGTTACCCATGAGTGATGAAGAAACTGAGTTAAAGATAATAACGTATAACATTAAGAAGCTGAGTTAATAAGTATAACTTGGACAACGTTTCGAGTTGAAGGAATCGGACGTTGTAAGGTATGAATAAGTTAATATGAAATGTTTAACGCTATGACCTCATAGTATTGACATTGAATGATCGTTCTGATTATATGAAAGACTGTATGATTTAGACGATAAAGAAATGAATCCTGAGGTATGGCATTTAGTTGCCATAAAGCCATAAGGAATAAGAAGTTCTTAACGAAAATTATAGTTTAATGGTTCGGATAAGTTAAGATAAGTTAGGTTGTGGTAAAATCGTAACCTTTGATGGTTGAAATATGGGAGCTGGGCTAAACAATTCCTTCAGAGGGCGAAGGTATATACAAAACTGGCAACCGATCTAACTCACTATGTGGGCAGTGTAAATAAGACGGAAACTTGTTTGTTGGTTGTTTGTGGGAAACCACTCAGAGTACCATATGGACTACTAGCAGAGACACGATGTTTGCTGAGTCCTAGGAGAGTTATAAGAAGAAGATAAGGATGTAAATCATCAAAGATGATGAATGTTTTGAGTAAGACACCTCCGTATGTCATGAAGCCGTAAACCGGTAGTAAAGGAAGTTAGTCGCGTAAGCTTAAATTACAAGAACGCGAACCTTAAAAAGTAAAGTTAAGTAAACCAATGCGTAAATCAAGTATATAACTAATTGGGGTACGTGTTATTTCCTTATGTGTTATATATGGATTTGGAATGAGCAGTTCAACGTAAACTATAAGTTGTAGTTGTGCGTAAGGCAAGTTTCCTAACTTCATTCATAATATATGAATGCTAGTTTCTTAGACTTCTAAGATGCTGAACTTGAGATATCGTGTGCGAGATATGTACAAAGTGGTAGAATGTATAAGGCCTTGAGCCACAATGTGAACACTTCAGTGTTTCTATGAGATGAACTGTTCTGTGGTTGAGCTGTTCAATACAAGTATATTCTGTTTATACATGAACCGTTATTATTAAGTCTATGCTAATGATTCTAGCCATACATAATGTGTATGAAAAAGGTAGAAGAATGAAAGTAGCGTAAAGAGTATGTGATGAATGTTGTAAGATGATAGGAATCGAGACTATTCCTATTATTCAAGCTGCATCGTAACCTTTGCTCGGTTATCGAAGTTCTGAAAAAGGTTTAAACTCTTGAACTTGTATGTTCAACTGCTATGACTTGTTGGGCAATTGAATGCTCACACTTGCTTTAAATGAAAAACATTTTCAGCGAACGATGTTAGAATGAACTTAAGGATCCCGTAAAGATCAAGCTGAGCGGTATCCAGACGAAGTGCCATTTAGTATGTGAATGCATGTGAAGAACTAGTGAAGACTTGTAATATAGAGTGATAGAATTAAACTATAGACTAGCTTAAGGAACGTTTATGTATCCTTGGTGGCGGATGAAAGTCACTTGTGCAAGATCTAAAGAATAATGTAATTATCATTATTTGTAATGAAAGAGATTTTAAGGTTTCCAGAACCTGGGATTTGAGAATATATGTTGTTATATTTAACTATATAATGACGTATGATTGGTAAGAAGTGGGACCGTGACACACAGAGTACGGGTCTGAAGGTAGACCGAATTTCGGGGCGTTACAAAGTGGTATCAAAGCTATAGGTTATAACTCTTAGGTAAGAGTACATAAGACTATAATCATAGAGAGAAGGATAAGAAAAATCGTTGAGTTAAACGATTAAGGAAGAAGATCACCACGTGATCATATTGAATCATAATAACAGTTGTTCTGTTAAACGATGAATGATTTATAGCTAATGCTATGAATGAATGGTACTACGAAGTAGTACGGAAAGAAGAACTCAGATTGAGTTGTAAAGGTTTGCGTACAAATTAAAGAAAATTCGTATTAAGTAAAGAGAAAGTTAGAAGTTGTAAGATTTCAATTGAGGACTCATGTAATGGCTGAGTTATATGAACCTTTGTATGGGCAGAGGTTTGTGCTTTGGTGTAATAACTACTCAGTTTATTACAATGATAATCATTGGAATTGGTCGCGCTATTAAGATGTATATCACGAGAAGGTGAATCTTTTCTCATGTATATACTTGATAGGTAGGGAACGATAAGGTAGGTGCGAGTTCTTGAAACTCATACTTATGGTAAGTTCGTGACTCATAATAATATGGTATGTTTTTGAACGTCTCAGCGAATGGACGCCTAAGGTCTGTCTAAATGTTCTTAAACTCATACTATTGTGGAAAGTTCCTGAACTCATAATGTGTGGTGAGTTGATGGACTGTACTAAGGTATTGGAATGATTAGACTGAAAACGAAGTATTTTCAGTAGACTTAGCATTGAAGGTGATAGAGAAGATTAAGTATTGTCGCAGTAAGACAATGAAGGAAGATGGAGGATAGGATATTCCAAATCCTCTAGCTATGCTAGATTTCGAAGTTTATTCAAATTGTGCTGAAATGTACATTTTGAAAAAGAAAGAATTGGTTCAACTTTTTGGAACCAATGGATTTTAAAAGAGCTATTCTTTGTATGTCTATGCCAATTGCTTCGGCTAGACAGAAGTTGATTCGAAATATCAAAATGAATTTTATATCATTTATGCATTTGATGTAACGATGGTAAAAAGATAGAGTTGTTAATACAATTGAACCTGGTGGGATGTGATCTTAGAATCAACAAACCACTATGGTAAGATGTATAATGACGAAGTCCTCAACGTACTATGAAGAGTACGGTATCATGACGTCATAAAACATTTTGATGTATTGTGAAAAGAATTTAAAGAAGTAGTCGATGTCAATTGAGTTGACTAGACGAATGTTTCAAGTTGATGTCCAGTTTATTGGTATGGTCTATGCTAATTGATTTGGCTAAGATAAAGGGTATGTCATGTTATAAGAAAATCGAGCTTTCTTTGAATAGCTATGCCAAGCTAAATTGTTTTGGTGCGGAATCTAATGATTAAGTCTGAGGTGAACATACCCTGAAATGGGGTTATACGATAGGCTGATCACCTACATATGGAAAGAGGTAGTTTACCTTCTTTGTGATTGTAAACTTACCGTGGAAAGAAAGGTTTACGGCGAAAGGCTGTTTAACCTAGTATCAACAAAAGTATGAAATGTTTTAAAGGATATTTTATATTCCTCGCTATTCCTTCTACTTCATGATTCTTGATAGGTTATGGAGGTTAGGAATGATGGAAAGATAAGAACTTCTTTGAAGAGAAGTTGAGAAGAAGTGTAAGCTAAAATTTTGAGGACGAAATTCTGTGAAGAAGGGGAGAATGTGAGAACCCGAGTAAGGGTTTGGTTTTAAGAAATTCCGAGGACGGAATTTTTATAAGGAGGGAAGAATGTGACAATCCGGAAATTCGGTTTGTACAGAATTTAAGTTTAAAGAATTAGTTATTAATAAAATAAATTTTTATTAATACTATTATGTGCTATGTGTTTATTAATCGTTCTATAACCTAGGATGATTATAAGTCGGGAGTATTTTGGTTATGAGCTAGATTGAACGAGTAAGAATTTTCAAGACGAAAATAAAATTTTTCGGGAACAAAAATACTTTCGGGCAAAAAGACGAAATAGGCATTATTCATCCATTTCTGCTCAGAGTTTTATTTTGAAATTCCGAGAAGTTATTGATTATGTAAAATGATGAGACAAGATGGAATATTCAATAATATTTCAGTCATGGAAAAAATGAAGTTTTCGCCTGCGGACGTAAAACCTAAGGGTTAGGAAAAGTGATTTCTGAGAATATAATGAGAACGTATAATAACTAGGGTTATTATGCGTGAAAGATACGAGTATAATACTAGTTATTATACGAGTATAGTGTGAAGATTAGTATGACGTATAATACGAATATCGTACGAACGATGTATAAATAGATTACGAGAATACGAGAATAGAATGTGTAGAATACGATAAGTCTTAATGGACTTTGAGTCCATGGACTTTTTAGAATCCAATTGGACTTGGATTATGTCAAGCCCAATGATTTGTGAAATCAAGCCCAAGTTAGGCCCAATAAGAATTAGGGTTAAGGCCCAAACCAAGAAAAGAAACCGCGGATCGAACCGATGGATAAACGGATGGGTAATAACCATTGGGGCAACCCATGGGATGACCCACGGGCATGTGGGCCGGACACTTGGCCACCAAGTAAGGGTGGAGGCCAAGTTTACTTGGTGGCTAAGTGTTGGAGGAGGTGGGAAAAGTAAGGAGGTTAGGGGGCGAAATGACCAATTTGCCCTAAGCTTTGGTTTTTTATAAATAGGAAGCTAGATTTCATTTTTTAGGATTTTGAAAAATCCTATAACTTGAGAGAGAGAGAGAGAGAGAGAGAGCTCGGGTGAAGAGGGAGAAGGAAGAGATTGACCATGAATGCTCGGATCAAAAGTGATCGTGAAATAGAGAAGCTTAAAAATTGCCGGCTTTGTATAACGGAAGAAGATTAAAGAAGAACGGTAATCCGAACCCTAGTTCTTCTAATATTTTTCTTTAAGTTTTTATGTTCAAAAACATAGCTTAACAAGAATAGAGAGAAGATAATGTTAGAAATGATTTCATATGGTTGAAATCATGAGAAAATGAAGAAATAAGATTCGTAAGGATTTTGAGCGATCCAAATGAATATTATGAATGAGTAGATGAATTAAGTAAGGAATGGTGTTCTATAACATCAAATTCTAAGAAAAAGTAGAATCGTAATCCAAAATATCGATTAAAACGAAGAACGAACGAAGAACGTTGTTGATGGACAAATTTAAAACTATCGTAGGATAATTGTTGTTGATGGACAAGCTTAAAATCATCGCGTATAAGTTAGATGCTTATTGCTTGGTTAGGAACGGTAGAAACGTTCATGAAGAACCGATTAAAACGTAGCTATAACGAAGTTATAGCGAAATTTTGTAAAAGACGAACGAGAATTAGAAGTTAGTAAATGAACCCGAACGTGTAGGGTTTTATAAGGATGTACGAGAACGTAGAAAACGTGAGTTTTAGACTCAAGAACGAACGAGTTCCGAGTTCGAATGACTAAATTACGGACGAACGAGCGAAGAACGTTAAAAGCGTAAAAATGACCAAAGGGTGAAGATTAAGCCAATTGAATGGCAAGTTAACAGATTCAGAACGAAGTTCTATCTGAGGGGTATAGAAGTACGTAAGATAAGGAAGAGAATGGATTTGGAACAGCCTCGTTCCGAGTTATAGCGAAGAAGTTATGAGATCAGGAAGTACGCATCTCAAACTTGGTGCAAGACTTAGAAAATTTTCTAGGGTTTTGGCTCGGCGCCGCAGCGCTGGCTAAGCTTGCAGAAGTGGCGCTGCAGCGCGAGCTCAGAACCTCAGGTACTATTAGTTGGCGCCACAGCGCAAGTAATAACAAAGGGTTCGGCACCGCAGCACCAGACCAAGGGAAGAGAGAGACGTAGGTCGCGCCACAGTGCGAGAGAGAGGAAGGGGCACGACGCCGCAGCGTCGGTGCAGGGCAAGGCCCAAAAATGAGATTTTTATTTCTCAATTACTGGGGGATGTGCAAGAAAGAAGTATGAACATGTAGTTCACATAATGTAACACTCAAATAAGTGTGTTAAACCTTTAGTGAAGGTTGAACGGAAAGATTAAACGAGATTAAAAGATGAAGAATTTAAGCGCTAGATTACGTAACCGATATCCGGGGACCGTAGTCGTAATGAACGAACGCGAGGGATTACTATGATTATGATTCCTTAGACGTTTAGTGATGAATGTAATGAATAACATTCCGATGTTATGTCATGGTAATGAGAGATAAGTGTAAAGCGTATAGACACTGTGAATGCCACGTTGTTGCGATGAACGATCGGTCTTAGCATACAATGAACGGTATGGCTTCGACATTAAGAAAGAATAATGAACATGGGGTTCATGGGTTGGATAACGATTGAATGCAATTGAAACCTTTAGTAAAGGTTGAATGAGAGATTAAGAGACGAGCAATGTAAACGTGGAATACGTAAGCGATCCTCGTGAATCGTAATCGCGTCGGACGAACATTCTAAGTGTACAGTGGTTGTATAACTTGGACGTTGACGAAAGTAGTAAGTAAGACATGAATGATCGTAAGAAAGCCATAGCAAATGGTAATGAGATTAATGAAAGTCCGAGGGTGAGTCGGATAAAGAATGTTGGAATGAAGTAAGCGTTAAACACTTTAACCAACGTAAGGGTTGAGCGTACGTGAATATAAAATGGGCAGAACCTACACTCCGTGTATGGTTTGACCGTAAGGTAATGAAGAATGTTGGTTAACCGTGAACGGTGAAGAAATTGAGTTAATGATAATAACGTATAACATTGAGAAGCCGAGTTAATAAGTATAACTTGGACAACGTTCCGAGTTGAAAGAATCGGATGTTGTAAGGTTTGAATAAGTTAATATGAAATGTTTAACGCTATGACCTCATAGTATTGACATTGAATGATCGTTCTGATTATACGAAAGACCGTATGACTTAGACGATAAAGAAATGAATCCTGAGGTATGGCATTTAGTTTCCAGAAAGCCATAAGGAATAAGAAGTTGACTTAATGAACATTATAGTTTAATGGTTCGGATAAGTTAAGATAAGTTAGGTTGTGGTACAACCGTAACCTTTGATGGTTGACATATGGGAGCTGGGCTAAATAATTCCTTTAGAGAGCGAAGGTATATACAAAACTGGCAACCGATCTAACTCATTGTGTGGGAAGTGTAGATGAGATGGGAACTTGTTTGTTGGTTGTTTGTGGGAAACCACTCAGAGTATCATATGGACTATTAGCAGAGACACGATGTGTGCTGAGTCCTAGGAGAGTTATAAGAAGAAGATAAGGATGTAAATCATCAAAGATGATGAATGTTTTGAGTAAGACATCTCCGTATGTCATGAAGCCGTAAACCGATAGTAAAGAAAGTTAGTCGTGTAAGCTTAAATTACAAGAAGCGAACCTCAAGAAGTAAAGTTAAGTAAACAAATGCGTAAGTCAAGTATATGACTAATTGGTGTAGGTGTTATTTCCTTATGTGTTGTGTAAGGATTTGTAATGAGCAGTTCAGCATAAACTATAAGCTATAGCTGTGCGTAAGGAAAGTTTCCTAACTTCATTCATATTATATGAATGCTAGTTTCTTAGACTTCTCAGATGTTGAACTTGAGGTGTTGTGTCTATGTGCATATGTGCGAGATATGTACAAGGTGGTAGAATGTATGAGGCCTTGAGCCACAATGTGAACACTTCGGTGTTTCTATGAGATGAACTATTTTGTGGTTGAGCTGTTCAATACAAGTATGTTCTGCTTATACATGAACCGTTATTGTTAAGTATGTGCTAATGATTCTAGCCAGACAAAATGTGTATGAAAAAGGTAAAAGAATGAAAGTAGTGTAAAGAGTATGTGATGAATGTTGTAAGATGATAGGAATCGAGACTATTCCTATTATTCAAGCTGCTTCATAACCTTTGTTCGGTTATCGAAGTTCTGAAAAAGGTTTAAACTCTTAAACTTGTGTGTTCAACTGTTATGGCTTGCTGGGCAATTGGATGCTCATACTTGCTTTAAATGAAAAATATTTTCAGCGAACGACGTTAGAAAGAACTTAAGGATCCCGTAAAGATCAAGCTGAGCGGTATCCAGACGAAGTGTCATTCAGTATGTGAACGCGCGTGAAGAACAAGTGAAGACTTGTAATATAGAGTGATAGAATTAAACTATAGACTAGTTTAATGAACGTTTATATATCCTTGGTGGCGGATGAAAGTCACTTGTGCAAGATGTAAAGAATAATGTAATTATCATTATTTGTAATGAAAGAGGTTTTAAGGTTTCGAGAACCTATGATTTGAGAATATATGTTGTTATATTTAACTATATAATGATGTATGATTGGTAAAAAGTGGGACCGTGACGCACGGAGTCCGGGTCTAAAGGTAGGCTAGATTTTGGGGCGTTACAAGAGTCGTGCGACATCAGTGTGGGGTAAATCACAGTTTTTTTTAGCATTCATTCTCAGTAAGACCATCTATATCATCTATATCAACTGTAAATGGGTCCGAAAAGAGCACGATCTTCCTCTTCTTCATCTTCCTCCGGCAGTCAAGGGGAGGATATGGTTGATCACACCAAGTTTATGAATTTGGAAGCCCAACAAGAGTATTACCGAATAATGACCAAAACCTTTGTGAAAGAAAGAGGGTTCAAACCTGAAGGGCAAGATGGTCAGCTATGTGACATGATTCGCGAGAGAGGATGGCTTGGATTAGTTTCCACGCCCATGCCTATCCCAATGGGAATTGTCAGAGAATTTTATGCAAATGTGAAGGCAACAATGAGTGGGTTATCCGTGGTGCGCGGCGTGCAAGTGGATTTCAGACCTCCTGCCATCAGGTCAATTTTCAGGTTAATTGACACACCACTAACTGGGTCTGCGAATTGGGTAGCAGGTGCATATATGGAAACGAACTTGGAATTGGTTATTGTTGAATTGTGCGTTCCTAGCACAAAGTCGACATATAAAGCTGACACGAATCAGCCTCGCTTATTCCCAGCCGCCGCCTTGAATCGATATGCAAAGGCGTGGAATCTGTTCATTTGTGCAAAGCTTGTTCCTTCGTCCCATCTGTATGAAATCACGGCGGAGAGAGCCATAATTATGTGGGGTATAATTACGAGCAAGTACATTGATGTGGGCCATTTGATTCACCAGAACATTTTACGGTATCTGCGGGGAAGCACTACAGGGAGCATTCCACATGCATCAGTTGTAGCTATGCTGTGTGCTGATTTGGGCTGCCATTGGGACAACGAGCAAATGCAGAACCCAAGTCAGGACATCACCCATGACACCATTACAAAATTTGAGGATTGGACGGGTGGTGAACCGCATCCGCGAGGATTAGGTTTTATCATTTAGCCTATTTTTCCAAAGACAACACAACATCCCCCTCAGACAGATGAGGCAGGCCCATCCACGCAAGCACCTGCTGCCCGTGGTGATCGCCAACTCCGAGGGTTGGAGCGAAAAGTCGATGCCATGTATAATAATTTTGGCACATTTGCTACAGGTCTCACGCGGTCGCTTGCCGAAGCTTTTGCACTACAGGGAAAAACACTTGAGTGGCCTCAGTTCAGTACAGCAGTGTCATATCCACCACCAGATTCACCACCCGAGGAGGGTGGTTCAGCCGATCATTAGGGGAGTTTTTTGTACCCTTTACCTTCATTCAATGGGGCATTAAATATGATAAGTTTGGGGGTATTGGGGTAGTAGTATAGTTGCATATAGTTTCATTTAGTTTTTGCATGTTTAGTTTTAATTTTGCATGTTTATGTGTTAGATAAAATTTCGCTAATTTTTTTAATTTTTAGTCATTATTGCTTGTGCTAGTATGTTTTAGTTTGCATGTCTCACAATGTTTAGCTTTATGGAAATTTGGTCTAGCTACTGATGATAGTGAATTTTGAAAGAGTCATGAATATTTTGGATAACATGAGCTGAGATATAGTGTTTTACACGATGAAATTCATGTTGCTGTTTAAATACTTTCGGTTTGCATAAATGTGTTCACAATCACTTGTAGGTATAAGAAGTATGTGTTGCATTGCTTAATAGCAAATGTAGTTTTAAAAAGAGAAATATGTGGAAAGTGATCTTAGACTGTATGAAACATTGACATTCAAACTTTGGGAAAACATGGGTATACTATGTATAAAAAAAATCAAATAGCAATAATGTGGCTAGTCTTAATTCGGGGCCCTGGCTACTTGAGTAAGTACGCCCGAGGGGATTGTCTCTACACCTAGCGCCCTAAGGTCTTTCATGGTCTGGGAGTCGTTGGTTGAAAGTTCGCTATGGGGTAGCAGTGTGCCTAATGGATTAAGACATTGCACAGTCATGTGAAAAAAAAAGAGAAAAAGAAAAGAAAAATAGCAATAAACACCACGGGAAAGTGTAAAAAAATTGCCCTCGTGAGTAGCAATAAAGCAGTTAAGCCCATTGTTGAACCTTAGTTTGTGTTGATATGTTGAAACAGTCTGTGTTGCATGAGTATACATGAGTTTTGATTTAGACTATAATTTTCTGTTTTGAGCAATGTAATATGTATATTCTTTGGTTATTCATGCTTTGGTGGACACCACACACACACAACATCTTTATAGCATATATGAATGATTTGAATGCATGATATTATGCCTATATTTTGGTTTGAAATTATATTCTTGGATCTGGATAATTCACTGAGGCAATTTGGACAGAAATTTTGTTATGGCTGGAACTATGTGAGACTAGTTTGCATCATAGCTTAGTGCATAGTATTGTAGTTGCATTTTCATTGTTATTTAGCATGCATTGCTTGAGGGCAAACAACAGTTCAAGTTTGGGGGTATTTGATAAGTGGGACCTATACCTACTTATTGAATACCAATTCATGCGAACTATGCCCATCTCAAGTAATTTTTAGTGTGTTTTTAGTGCATTTTATGTTATTTTGCATTGCATTTACTTAAAACTCCTTTTGGTGAAAAAGTGCAGAAAATGGCCTATTTTGGTGGTGTTAGAGGGCACGAGGCTAATGGACGCATGAAGGCGAGGTACAAGCTAGGATATGCATGGCAAGAGGATCAAGTGAAGCATGGATGGACAAAGGATGGATCAGTAGAGCAAATCAGTGCAGCAGCAGAATCATAAGACACAGACTGCTAGCCGTGCGGCATGACAAGCTTGGAGAAGCGCGCCCGTGCGAGCACCCGGCCAGACAACTTTACCTACTGCAAGTCGCGCATCCGCGCGAGATATACACTGGAGGGGCGCGTGGCCGCGCGCGAGGCCTGAAGCCGCTGATTTGTTTTATTTAATTTTTTAATTAAAATGGTTGTAATTGATTTAAAAAAATTTCTGACTGGTGTCAGACGTATGATTTTTCAACTTTTGACGTATTTTCATTTTGATAACTAGGGTTTACACCTTGAGGGAGATTCCAACGTAGATTGAAGCCAAAACGCTTACTTTTCCAATTCTTCTTGGGATTCTCTATCATTGTGGAATAGTATTATTATTTTGCTAGAAGTTTATGAGGATTTGATCATTAATATTGGTTTATATTCAGCAATTGGGTTTGATCATTCTATCCTTCATCTTTTAATTGTTTGCTTATTAGCCATGTTTTGCTTTGATCCCATAATGGCTTTTGGTTTAGTCATGAACTAAATTCCATTATGGGATTCTAACGGATTTTAATATGTAGTTTATTTGCATGCTTGATTGCTAGGGTTGTTTTACATATCATATGGGATTTCTATCATAATTGTTTTGCATGTATGAATGCTTGATCACCATTAATCTCAGTACTTGTATGGAATTGACAATGAACATGCAAGTATGGGGCTGTTTTATATGGCTTGTGTATTTTGTGAACCAGATAGACATATAATGTTTCACCGTGTGAGTTAAAATAAGGGCTTGTGCTTAAGTTCAGTATGATTGCAATTTCACATAGACATATAGTGCTTTTGGTTATATTCACGATTACATGGAGTCTATCATCTGTGGATGCTATGTAAGTAGGTCATAGTGCATTGAAAAATGACTATGACTCTATTAGTGCTCTTGACTATTTCCTATGAGATGTGAACACTTCTTGCATGATACTGGTAATTAGATGAAGTATTAAATGAAGTTAGGATCCCATTATTTCAAGATTTGATTTATTCCATTGTTAGTCTTATTTTAGTTGCTATTCGCCATTAGAGTAATTCACTAATATAGTCATTAGTCTAAGCATATAAATACAGTGATTTAATTGATGCATAGTAGTTTAAATTTGATAACTTTCTCTGTGAGATCGATACTCTACTTACTCTGTATTACTTGTTGACACATGTATGCTTGCATGAGTTACAACTCTTTTATCAGAACTGAAAAAGAGGTAACAAGTTTTTGGTGACGTTGATGGGGACAGGCGTTTTAATTTAAATAATTATCATCAGTTTATAGCTATATTATATGACTTAGACAATTCTGATCGTTTCTCATTTCTATTCTTGTTTTGTTTTTGGTTTCAGGTTCTTGTAGATTTTTATGCACACACGATCATCTAACTCAGAACTAATGCCAGCATAGGATAACCTTAACGTAAGAGGTTGGAAAGTAAGTGTGCAGAGAAATTTGCAAGTTCAATTAGAAAGTACAACATCTAGTATGGCAGAAGAACAGAGAATTGAGCAAAGAGAAGAGCATCGGGCTCTAAGGGACTATTCCATGCCAAATATAAACGGACTGCAGTCTAGCACAGTTAGACCAGCGATAGCAGCCAATACTTTTGAGATTAAATCAGGCACTATTCAAATGGTGCAGAACTCGGTACAGTTTGGGGGTGCTGCTACGGATGATCCGAATGAACACCTGTTAAGTTTTATCGAGATATGTGACACATTCAGATACAACGGTGTGACGGAGGATGCTATCAGACTTAGGTTAGAAGTTGGCTATATTCTTTTCCGTCAGGGTCAATCACTACATGGCAGGACTTAGCATAGAAATTTTTAGACAAGTTCTTTCCAATGGCTAAGACTGCAAAAATGAGGACGGATATCTCTCAGTTTGAGCAACAATAGGGTGAGTCCTTATATGAGGCATGGGAGAGATATAAAGAGATGCTAAGGAAGTGTCCGCATCACGGTATGCTAGATTGGATGGTGATCAACTCATTTTACAATGGTTTGGGTTGGCAGTCGAGACCTATTGTGGATGCAGCCGCAGGAGGGGCATTATGGGCCAAGAGCTAAGATGAGGCCTATACACTTATTGAGACTATGGCTGCAAATGAATATCAGAATCCTACAGCTCGGATGCCACAGCCCAAGGTCACAGGTTTGTTGGAGGTAGATGCTATTACCCAGTTGTCGACACAGATGGCAGCGATGGCAAAGAAAATAGATACATTGGCAGAAAGCAAGACAAAAACAGTTGCCTTCGTTTTTGAGAGTGCGGGGTCACACTCGACAGATCAGTGTGCTATCAGCTCAGAGTCAGTACAGTATGTGGGAAATTACAGGAAAGATCAAGGTCAGTTTTAGAACACATACCACCCCAGCAACCGAAATCATCCAAACTTTAATTGGTTAAATAACCAAGGAAATTAGCAGAATCAGTTCCAGCCAAACCAACAGTTTCAGTCACAGACACCTCAGCCACAGTTTACACCAAAACCATCGTTTCCACTGGGATTCTCTCAACAACAACAACATCACACTCTAGCTGCACCACAGCCAGAAAAGAAATCAGAAATGGAGGAGATGGTGTTGAAGTACATGGCAAATACAGAGGTTATGATCAAAAGCCAAGCAGTGGCTATCAAGAATTTGGAGACTCAAATGGGGCAAATGGCGAGTATGCTTAATAATAGGCCCTAAGGTTCTTTGCCAAGTAATACAGAGACAAATCCAAGAAAGGACGGGAAGGAGCAGTGTCAAGCGATCACATTGAGATCTGGGAAAAATATTGCAGGTACTAAAAGTCGCACGCCCGCGCCCAATTGCACTAAGGAAGTTGCGCGGCTACGCGAGGCAGAGCAGGTGACTATTGAGGAAGAAAATTTGAAAAATTCTAAGGGACAGCAGGAAGAGAAAGACAGAGTAGGTTCAGAAGAGAAGGTCAATAATTCAGTGCCACCAATTCACCCTCAAGTACCATATCCGCAGAGATTGAATAAGCAGAGGGAAAACAAACAGTTCAGCAAGTTCTCGGAGGTATTCAAAAAGTTGCAGATCAATATACCGTTCACCGAGGCATTGGAACAAATGCCAAGCTATGCAAAGTTTATGAAGGGTATATTGTCAAGGAAGAGAAGACTAGATGAGATTGACACAGTGGCCTTGACAGAGGAATGAAGTGCAGTGCTTCAGCGTAAACTACCTCCAAAGCTGAAAGATTCGGACAGTTTCACAGTTCCGTGTACTATCGAAAATATAAACTTTGAAAAGTGTTTATGTGATCTTGGGGCAAGTATCAATCTGATGCCCTTGTCAGTGTTTAATCAGTTGGGATTGCCGACTCCAAGGCCGACAAACATTTCGTTGCAGCTAGCTGACAGATCCATCACGTATCCACGAGGAATTGTTGAAGATGTATTGGTGAAAGTGGACAAAATTATCTTTCTGGCTGACTTTATCATCTTAGATTTTGAGGAAGACAATAGTTTATCGATCATACTGGGGAGACCATTCTTAGCCACAGGAAGGACTTTGATAGACGTGCAAAAAGGGGAAGTCGCTATGCGTGTACACGATCAGGAGGTGACCTTTAATGTCTTCAAGGCAATGAAGTTCCCAACAGATGAAGAAGAATGTTTTCGGGTTGATTCGGTGGATCGGGTCTTAATTAATGAGGAACATAATTTGGTGAAATATGAACCGTGGAGGTGTGTAACTGGTAAAAATTCAGATTTGGGGATCAAACCATTTATGAAAGTAAGAGGCAATAATTTCATGGGCGAGGTGGACAGACAGAAAGTCGCCTCAATTCCTTCGTTGACGTGAGATTTAAAGACAGTCATACTAATTGACTATAACTTAGCGCTGGATGGGAAGCAACCCATTATGTCTATCTCTATTTTCTTTTTATTTATTCTGGTTAGATTGTTTTAGTGGGCTCAACTTTATTTCATTATTGATAGTTTTTTGGATTTGCATAATTGAGTATGCAGCAATGTTTGCATTGAGATTGGTTGAAATAGGATAGAATTTATTTGGTCAGTGATTCATGTGTTAACAGAGTGCATTATTGTCTATATAGGTATCAACAATTGAAGGCATCACTGGTATGCAGATTGGAGTTGATCATTAACATTGCAGATATCAGGACCGCGCGGCCGCGCAAGGACTGCAGTCAAATTATGGGTATGCACTAAGCTATGATGCAAACTAGTCTCACATAGTTCCAGCCATAGCAGAATTTCAGTCCAAATTGCCTCAGTGAATTATCCAGATCCAAGAATACAATTTCAAACCAAACTATAGGCATAATATCATACACTCACATCATTTATATATGCTATAGAGATGTTGTGTGTGTGTGTGTGGTGTTCACCAAAACTTGACTTAAGCAAATAATATACATGTTACATTGTTCAAAACAAAAAATTATAGTCTAAATCAAGACTCATGTATACTCATGCAACATAAACTGTTTCAACATATCAACACAAACTATTGTTCAACAATGGGCTTAACTGCTTTATTGCTACTCACGAGGGCGATTTTTTTCGCACTTTCTCGTGGTGTTTATTGCTATTTTTCTTTTCTTTTTCTCTTTTTCTTCTTTTTTTTCACATGACTGTGCAATGTCTTAATCCATTAGGCGCACTGCTACCCCTTAGCGAGCTTTCAACCAACGACTCCCAGACCATGAAAGACCTTAGGGCGCTAGGTGTAGAGACAATCCCCTCGGGCGTACTTACTTAAGTAGCCACGGCCCCGAATTAAGACTAGCCACATTATTGCTATTTGATTTTTTTATACATAGCATACCCATGTTTTCCCAATGTTTGAATGTCAATGTTTCACACAGTCTAAGATCACTTTCCATATATTTCTCTTTTTAAAACTATATTTGCTATCAAGCAATGCAACACATACTTCTTATACCTACAAGTGATTGTGAACACATTTGTGCAAATCAAAAGCATTTAAACAATAACATGAATTTCATCGTGTAAAACACTATATCTCAGCTCACGTTATCCAAAATATTCATGACTCTTTCAAAATTGACTAACATCATTGGCTAGACCAAATTTCCATAAAGCTAAACATTGTGAGACATGCAAACTAAAACATACTAGCACAAGCAATAATGACTAAAAATTAAAAATTTTAGCAAAATTTTATCTAACACATAAACATGCAAAATTAAAACTAAACATGCAAAAACTAAATGAAACTATATGAAACTATACTACTACCCCAATACCCCCAAACTTATCATATTCAATGCCCCATTGAATGAAGGTAAATGGTACAGAAAACTCTCCTAATGATCGGCTGAACCACCCTCCTCGGGTGGTGAATCTGGTGGTGGATATGGCACTGCTGTACCAAACTAAGGCTACTCAAGTGTTGTTCCCTGTAGTGCAAAAGCTTCGACAAGCGACCGTGTGAGACTAGTAGCAAATGCGCCAAAATTATCGTACATGGCATCGACTTTTCGCTCCAACCTTTGGAGCTGGCGATAACCACGGGCAGCAGGTGCTTGTGTGAACGGGCCTGCCTCATCTATCTGAGGGGGCTGCTGTGTCGTCTCTGGAAAAATAGGCTGAATGATAAAACCTAATCCTCGCGGATGCGGTTCACCACCCGTTCAATCCTCGAATTTTATAATGGTGGCGTGGGTGATATCCTGACTTGGGTTCTGCATTTGCTCATTGTCTCAATGGCAGCCCTGATCAGCACACAACATAGCTATAACTGATGCATGTGGAATGCTCCCTGTAGTGCTTCTCCGCAGATACCGCAAAATGTTCCGATGAATCAAATGGCCCACATCAATGTACTTGCCCGTAATCCACAAAATTATGGCTCTCTCCGCCGTGATTTCATACTGATGGGACGAAGGAACAAGCTTCATATAAATGAATAGATTCCACGCCTTTGCATATCGATTCAAGGCGGCGGCTGGGAATAAGCAAGGCTGATTTATGCCGGCTTTGTATGTCTACTTTATGCCAGGCACATACAATTCAGCAATAACCAATTCCAAGTCTGTTTCCATATGTGCACCTGCTACCCAATTCTTAGACCCAGTCGGTGGTGTGTCAATTAACCTGAAAATTGCCCTGATGGCAGGAGGTCTGAAATCCACTTGCACGCCGCACACCACGGATAACCCACTCATTATTGCCTTCGTATTTGTATAAAATTCTCTGATAATTCTCATTGGGATAGGCATGGGCGTGGCAACCAATCCAAGCCATCCTCTCTCGCTAATCATGTCACATAGCTGACCATCTTGCCCTTCAGGTTTGAACCCTCTTTCTTTCACAAAGGTTTTGGTCACTATTCGGTAATACTCTTGTTGGGCTTCCAAATTCATAAACTAGGTGTGAACAACCATATCCTCCCCTTGACTGCCGGAGGAAGATGAAGAAGAGGAAGATCGTGCTCTTTTCGGACCCATTTGCAGTTGATATAGATGATACAGATGATCTGACTGAGAATGAATGCTAGCAAAAATTGTGATTTACCCCACACTGATGTCGCACGACTCTCTCTTAAAACCCTAGTTTTATAATGCACTGATGAGACATGGGTAGATGTAGAACGTGGAAGAAATTGTGGATAATCATGTGGTAGAGAGATTTATGGCTTCACGTTTGTAACTGATAGAAGGGGAATGAAGAGACGTGCGATTTGGAGACTGAGATGATTGCGCTTCTATTATTATTTCAAATGAGAGTCCAAATGGTCCCCAACTTGGTTTTAAAATTTTCAAATATGTCTCAGTCCGGTGTCACGCACTGCCGTGCGGGTATTCCGTGTGCATTGTGCGCGAGCGCACTAGTATGAATTGGGCTGTGATTGGCATGTCGCGCGGGCGTGCGCATTTTGACTGCAGTCCGTGCGCGGCCGCGCGATCCTGATATCTGCACTTTTAATGATCAACTCCAATCTGCATACCAGTGATGCTTTCAATTGTTGATACCTATATAGACATTAATGCACTCTGTTAACACATGAATCACTGACCAAATAAACTCTATCCTATTTCAACCAATCTCAGTGCAAACATTGCTGCATACTCAATTATGCAAATCCGGTAAACTATCAGTAATGAAATAAAGTTGAGCCCACTAAAACAATCTAACCGGAATAAATAAAAAGAAAATAGAGACAGACATAATGGGTTGCCTCCCATCCAGCGCTAAGTTATTGTCAATTAGCTTGACTGTCTCTGAATCTCACGTCAACGAAGGAATTGAGGCGACTTTCTATCTGTCCACCTTGCCCTTGAAATTACTGTCTCTTACTTTCGTAAATGGTTTGATCCCCAAATATAAATTTTTACCAGTTACAAACCTCCACGGTTCATATTTCACCAAATTCTGTTCCTCATCAATTAAGACCCGATCCACCGAATCAACCCGAAAACATTCTTCTTCATCTGTTGGGAACTTCATTGCCTTAAAGACATTAAAGGTCACCTCCTTATCGTGTACACGCATAGTGAGTTCCCCTTTTTGCACGTCTATCAAAGTCCTTCCTGTGGCTAAGAATGGTCTCCCCAGTATGATCGATATACTATTGTCTTCCTCAAAATCTAAGATGATAAAGTCAGCCAGAAAGATAAATTTGTCCAGTTTCACCAATACATCTTCAACAATTCCTCGTGGATACGTGATGGATCTGTCAGCTAGCTGCAACGAAATGTTTGTCGGCCTTGGAGCCGGCAATCCCAACTGATTAAACACTGACAAGGGCATCGGATTGATACTTGCCCCAAGATCACATAAACACTTTTTGAAGTTTATATTTCCGATAGTACACGGAACTGTGAAACTGTCCGAATCTTTCAGCTTTGGAGGTAGTTTACGCTGAAGCACTGCACTACATTCCTCTGTCAAGGCCACTGTCTCAAACTTATCTAGTCTTCTCTTCCTTAACAATATACCATTCATAAACTTTGCAATACTTGGCATTTGTTCCAATGCCTCAGCGAACGGTATATTGATCTGTAGCTTTTTGAATACCTCCAAGAACTTACTGAATTGCTTATCTTCCTTCTGCTTATTTAATCTCTACGGATACAAAACTTGAGAGTGAATTGGTGGTACTGAACTCTTGAGCTTCTCCTCTGACCCTGCTTTGTCTTTCTCTTTCTGTTGTTCCTCAGAATTTTTCAAATTTTCTTCCGCAGCATTAACCTGTTCTGTCTCGTGCGGTCACGCGACCTCCCTTTGTAATTCTGGCTCGAGCGCGCGACTGTCAGTTGCTACAGTATTCTTCCCATATCTCAATGTGATCGCTTGACACTGTTCCTTCCCATCTCTTCTAGGATTTGCCTCTCTGTTACTTGGTAAAGAACCTTGGGGCCTGTTGTTAAGCATGCTCGCCATCTGCCCCATTTGAGTTTCCAGATTCTTGATAGCCACTGCTTGGTTTTTGATCATAACTTTCGTGTTTACCATATATTTCAACATCATCTCCTGCATTTCTGATTTCTTTTCTGGCTGTGCTGCAGCTGGAGTGTGATGTTGTTGTTGTTGAGAAAATCCCGACAAAAACGGTGGTTTAGATGAAAATTGTGGCTTAGATGACTGTGGTTGAAACTGTTGGTTCGGCTGAAACTGATTCTGCTGATTTCCTTGGTTATTTGACCAATTAAAGTTTGGATTATTTTGGTTGCTGGGGTGGTATGTGTTCTGAAACTAACCTTGATCTTTCCTGTAATTTCCCACATATTGTACTAACTCCGAGCTGATAGCACACTGATCTGTCGAGTGTGACCCCGCACAAATCTCACATACGAAGGCAACTATTTTCGTCTTGCTTTCTGCCAATGTATCTATTTTCTTTGCCATCGCTACCATCTATGCCGACAACTGGGTAATAGCATCTACCTCCAACACACCTGCGACCTTGGGTTGTGGCATCCGAGCTGTAGGATTCTGATAATCATTTGCAGCCATAGTCTCAATAAGTGTATAGGCCTCATCATAACTCTTTGCCCATAATGCTCCTCCTGCGGCTGCATCGACAATAGGTCTCGACTGCCATCCCAAACCATTGTAAAATGAGTTGAACACCATCCAATCTGGCATACCGTGATGCGGACACTTCCTTAGCATCTCTTTATATCTCTCCCATGCCTCATATAAGGACTCGCCCTGTTGTTGCTCAAATTGAGAGATAGTCGTCCTCATCTTTGCAGTCTTAGCCATTGGAAAGAACTTGGCTAAAAATTTATGTGCTAAGTCCTGCCATGTAGTGATTGACCCTGACGACAAAGAATGTAGCCAACTTCTCGCCTTATCCCTCAATGAAAATAGGAATAGCCTAAATCTGATAGCATCCTCCGTCACACCGTTGTATCTGAATGTGTCACATATCTCGATAAAACATAACAGGTGTTCATTCGGATCATCCGTAGCAGCACCCCCAAACTGTACCGAGTTCTACAGCATTTGAATAGTGGCTGGTTTAATCTCTAAAGTATTGGCTGCTATCGCCTGTATGACCCCAACTTTTATAAATAAAGATGAATTTTCTATAAATATCATTTTTGAATATTATGGAGTTAATTTGATATAATGTTATAGTTGTGGGTAATATTTATAAATTTTGCAAAGTACGCAAGTTGTTATATAATATTCGATTGGTCGGGGAATATTCGTTTTAACAGGGAATATTCATACAACGACACAATCATTGGTGGACCCCACAACGAAATTATTGTCGGATTGAGAAAACGACAAAAATATTTTATTAAAAATAACGGCAGAAATTTTACCATTGTTACTGTTGAACTACTCGGTAGTAAAAGTACAGTAATACGTGTGGTTGCATAGTAGCACACGGTATTGATTATTAATGCTTATGTGAGAAGTCACTCAGTTTGATTCAATTATTGTCAGTTAATAATATGAATTATTTAGCGATAATGACGTTTTGTTTTATTCGTATTATTAACGTAATAAAACAGAAACATCTTTTTATATAAAACAGAATACTTTATTAAAGTTATTCTATAAATAGAATATATTATATTTTATTTAAAAGATTTTTCTTTAAATATGGACCGTCAGATTAAAGTAATCAATCTGGACCGTTCATGGATTAGTTACTATGCATTCTATTTTTCTATAAATAGCAGCTCATTCCTTCATTATTTCTTACGAATTCACTGAACTCTAGAGAGAGAAACTATAGAGAGAAACTATAGAGAGAGAGAAGAAGAGTATTCTGCTACTTAACTACTTCCTTATTTCAGCTCGTCTTTAAAACGGTAAGGGGTGTTATTCTTTCTTATTCATGAAGAGAACTGTTGTTATTCCATTTCTTATTATTCTGTTGGAATAACCTGTATACGCGGATCTACCCTATACTTGGTGACATTCTTCTATTATTCTGTTGGAACATCCTGTCTGTGTGTTTTACACCGGACCTGGTTCTGTTTTTATTATTATTCTGTTGGAACATCCTGTCTGTGTGTTTTACACCGGACCTGGTTCCATTTTTATTATTATTCTGTTGGAACATCCTGTTTGTGTGTTTTACACCGGACCTGGTTCCATTATTTATTATTCTGTCGGAATATCCTGTCTGTGCGTTTACGCCGGACCTGGTTCCATTATTTATTATTCTGTCGGAATATGCTGTCTGTGCGT
Organism: Panax notoginseng; assembly: GCA_016801055.1. Taxonomy (NCBI): domain Eukaryota; kingdom Viridiplantae; phylum Streptophyta; class Magnoliopsida; order Apiales; family Araliaceae; genus Panax; species Panax notoginseng. The sequence goes on along the minus strand of CM029014.1, from coordinate 127,136,202 downwards.
TTACGCCGGACCTGGTTCCATTATTTATTATTATGTTGGAATAACCTGTCTGTGCGGTCTATCGCATGCATGGTGATTTCTTTTGTTATTCCATTCTTTATTATACTCAGTTGGTTAAGTTTTGACTTCTATACTCCATGAAATTTGTGGAATATCCTTGGTAATTGCGGTTCATCCAGTATCTTTTCATGAAAATATTCTTCAAAGTATTCTTGAATTTTACTCCACAAAGCAGTATCATGTTGACAATTTGGACGTTGTTAATTCTTGGATAAATTAATTCTTGAACTTGTTTTATTGAATTCTTATATCATTGTCATCGTCCTCATGTTTATAAAATGTTAAAAGTCATCTGTGGCCTGTAGTGCATAGATGGATTTGGTATGATTATGACCAAGGATTATTCGGTATAATCATGACCGTAATGTTACAAATGATGTGGTAAAAATCCTCATTGGCCCGTAGTGCATTGATGGACAGTTGTTGGCATGATCATGACCATTAATGAATACACGAATATCCTTGGCCGTAGTGCAGGGGTGATTCGATGATGTGGATTATTTTATTAAGCTGAGTCACAGTGATAACAGTGTTGAAAAACCTTTTAAATCATAAAAGATAGTAGAGTTTATTTTCTACTTGACTCTTTTAATGGATTGCTTGTTCCACTGCAGTTAAACTTGATGTCTATTATATTTTATCAGTTTAACATTGTTGAAGGCTAATGATAATTTATTCTGCATTATCTTAGTCGTAATATTTCTTACTGGGCTAGTTGAGCTCACCCTTTCTTTCACTGTTCTCTTCAGGAAATGAGAACGTAGCTGGGGCAAGTCGGGGAACGGAGTGATGGTTCGAATGATAGTATTAGTTAGTAGTCCTCACTATTCTATGTAACAGTGTGTTAATAAATGTAATGAGGACTCCTTTTGAGTATGAATACTCTCTAGAAGATAATATTTGTATTCAAACTCACAGTTTATGTTTTGTCGTATTGTACACGACAGTTGTATTAGTAAGTTGTATTTGTATTCTGTACTATGTATCTGACGACCCAAGATGGGTGATGTATACCTAATTTTGGGGGCATCACATCGCCGGTCTGACTATGCTAGACTGCAGTCCATTTTATGTTTGACATGGAATAGTCCCTTAGAGCCCGATGCTCTTCTCGTTGCTCAATTCTATGTTCTTCTGCCATACTAGATGTTGTACTTTTTAACTAAGCTTGCAAATTTCTCCGCACAGTTGCTTTCCAACCTCTTCCGTTAATGTTATCCTGTGCTGGCGTTAGTTCTGAGTTGGATGATCGCGTGTGCATAAAAATCTACAAAAACCTAAAACCAAAAACAAAACAAAAATAGAAATGAAAAACGATCAGAATTGTCTAAGTCATACAATATAGCTTTAAACTGATGATAATTATTTAAATTAAAACGCCTTTCCCAGGCAACGGCGCCAAAACTTGTTGCCTCTTTTTCAGTTCTGATAAAAGAGCTCTAACTCATGCAAGCATACATGTGTCAACAAGTAATACAGAGTAAGTAGAGTATCGATCCCACAGAGAAAGTTGTCAAATTTAAACTAATATGCATCAATTAAATCACTGTATTTATATGCTTAGACTAATGACTATATTAGTGAATTACTCTAATGGCGAATAGCAACTAAAATAAGACTAACAATGGAATAAATCGAATCTGGAAATAATGGGATCCTAACTTCATTTAATACTTCATCTAATTACCAATATCATGCAAGAAGTGTTCACATATCATAGGAAAATAGTCAAGAGCACAAATAGAGTCATAGCCATTTTTCAATGCACTATGACCTACTTACATAGCATCCACAGATGATAGACTCCATGTAATCGTCAATATAACCAAAATCACTATATGTCTATGTGAAATTACAATCATACTGAACTTAAGCACACGCCTTTATTTTAACTCACACAGTAAAACATTATATGTCTATTGTAACGACCCCAAAATAGTTCCATTCCATCCAACCTATTCTGAGTCGCCAAGTACATGGTACAAAAAACAACTACAACTTTATTACAACAATTGTCGTGCAAAATACAACAACACATATGCTGTGAGTTTGGATACAAATATATACCAAATGTGACTCATGTTCCAACCGTGGACATCACCTCACAATGACACCTTACATAAAGGTATAGTCAAAAACTGTTTTAGAAATTAGAATATTTGGGAAGTGCTCAAGGAAACCTTCGTACATGGGAGGCCATGCGTCTAGGTTATGATAGATATCATATGGCCACATAATTATCCTTGGTTGACCCAATAGACCCCAAAGAAAAACGAGAAGATTACTATCATATTCTTCCCAATGGTGAGTCTTCTCTTGACATATCATTATCTCCACTGTCTCTAATTGAGAATTATATACTTCAAACAAATACCAAGATTATATAGGTAGTGCTCGTAAATATACTCAGCAAGTGGATAAACACAATCCTGTCTTATGATGACACGAGGTTGTATTGCATTAGACATCTTGTATGGTAGTGGCAAAACACCCTTCCAATGTTGAGTTCGCCTCACCCTATTGGATTCACCAAATATAACTACTAAATGAACCTTTCTATACTGCTTAGGGAGAACTCCACAGCTAGAGACCACCGTTCTATTTCCTTGTTACCCCCGCTCGACCCAGCTACACTCTTATTACCTGAAAAGGAATTGTGAAGCAAAAGGGTGAGCATAACTAGCCCAGTAAAGAATATCATGACTAAAGATAATTAAATTATCAATAGCCTTCATCAATAATAAATCAGAGATTTAGAACATATGGTAGATGATAAAACTTCTCAACCGTAGTTGCAGCGAAATGAGCAATCCATTTTAAGAGTCAAATAGACTATAAAGTCTATTATCTTCTCCACGTTAAAAGTCCACCAATAATGTTTTATCCCTGTAACATCAATCAACAATTCCTGTCCACAATCACGTGTATAACTCATAATCGTAATTGTAGTTCTAAATTCCTTTTCTCATCCAGGACAAAGATAATTTTCATCTCCTAAAACATCAAACATCATGGTTATACCAAATCACAGTTCATGTTCATAATCATACTAATAAATTCATCTCTGCACTACGGCCCAAAAATATTCATCAACAAGTCATTTTTGCACTACATGCCAAAGATATTCAACAACAAGTCACCTTTGCATTACGAGCCAAAGATATTCATCAACAACTCATCTTTGCACTACAAGCCAAATATATTCAACAACAAGTCATCTTTGCATTACGAGCCAAAGATATTCATCAATAATTCATCTTTATACTACGGCCAAAGATATTCATCAATAATTCATCTTTGCACTACAGGCCAAAGATATTCCTCAACAGTTCATATTTGCACTACAAGCCAAATATATTCATATCTCAAAGAAATATATAATCATTTTAGAACTTATATAAACAATAATTATAACCATGTTGATCAATTCACCTTTGCACTTAAGCTAAATATATTCAATTATAAATTCAATGGTCATGATTATACCAGTCACAATTTAACTTTTCCACTACTGGCCAAAGAGAACCCTAGTCATGATGATACCAATAATCTACCCATCTTTACACTCAAGTGAAAGAGAAATTTAACATCAGGGTTATAAAAATGTTATATATGATAATAAAAATAATATGATCAACAACTGCATTTATTTTCAAGAGCAACAATCATAAATCAACGATAATTTGGTCAGTCAAAGAAACTAATTTTTGACATGAATAGTAACTCGACATGAAAAAGGTAGAAATTCCACAATAAAATCTATACCAAAATTTCGGTATAATGATATTGAAAGAATAATATTTCTTAAGCTTATAAACAATTTATTTTAATTGTTTACACTTTACTATATAATGCATTTAATCATCCTAAAATGTCAAACTCATAAAATTTCATTACCAATAATCAAAACCCTCATCAAAAATTTGCATATACCTCATATAGGATTCTCAAGTCATAAAATCCTATTTTCTAATTTTCTTACTTCACAAAACATATTTAATTCATTTACTCATAACTAGACCATTTTCATGAAAAATACCAAATCAGTTCCAAAAACATTTCTTTTCTGAGATTTAGCATAATATAGTCCCATAGTGAACATATATTTTTCTCAGAATTTTTAAAACTCATTTACTATTTTTCATATGGCCAAAACTGCCGAATATTTAGACATTTATCAAAAATTGTACTTTTATCTAAAAATTCTAAAATTCACAGAGTGTACTCCTATCGTATACATGTACTCCCAATAAATATTTCATCAATTTTGGAGTTAACCACAAGAAATTATAAGCGGTTACTTTTAAAATAGTCTTTTCTCATAAAATTCATAACTCTCAATCTATACATCCAAAAATCACCATTTTTGGACACAACCAAGAAAACTCATCAAAATATCATTTCAAATTTTTCCAGAATTTTTGAAGGTCAGAAAAATTACGAAACTGGAAAATATAACAACCCTTAAAATCCCTTACTACCTCTTACAATCCCTTATCTCAAAAGAGCAGCACTTCTGACTGGATATCGGATATGACGCTGAAAGAAACTTGCACTGATGAATCGCAACTCACCAAGTATCTAAATACTCACAAAATACACTCAATAATCTAGAGAGAGAAAGAGAGAAAACTTGTTTCTGGTGTGATTTTCAATTCTAACTTAGCCCTCTATTTATAGGAAAATGTTAGCACGCCTAAGCAGACTTAACCTGCAACCTGATGGCTTTACCTGCTACTATTCCCACCCACCATATATGAATAAAAATCTCAGCACATTTCTTCACCAACCAAGATTGGGGCCCACCAATTCTAGAATTTTCCACCAAAATGATAAACTCTGAAAATTCAACAATTTCTGAACCAGTCATCTCGTAAAATTCATAACAAATCATTCGTTCATTTTTAACGGTTCAAAATTTGTGGACATATACTCAACTTATATATGTATAAGATATCCAAATATTACCACGATCCAACGGTCGGATTAAAAATTATAACCCCCGTAAAATATCTCAAAAATCCTAATTTGATTTTTAATACCTCCGTTGTGACAAAAATACAGATAAAACACCTTAACATTAACTCCTTCATTTTTAACCACAAACATATATCCCTCAATTATATCCATATAAAATAAAAATTTCCTTATCATATGAATCAATAATTAATTATTCACAGATAATATTACAGAATCACATTTATGACAACTAGACCGTTCCCAGGAAAGAGGGGGCTTTCCAATAAGAATTTTTCCTTACTGGCGCACAATTAGATGACCAAACCTCTCCTTAGACAGAATTTTCTAGACATTGCCGATAATGCTATCTAATAATATTATTCAAATAATATGAATTATTGATCTGATAATGAAAAATACTGTGCAGTGACAATTATTGAAACAACAATAATATAAAATATCAATGCAGCAATTATTGAATCAATAAAATAAAATATTGAACAGTAATTACTGTGACAATTATTCAGTAGTGCCTTCTTACATAAGAATCAATAATTTTAAAAATACTGTGCAATACCGTGTGCTACTGTGCAATAACGCGTATTACTGTATTTTAACCACCATGTATTCCAACAGTGTTAACGGTAACAACTACGTTGTTAATTATAAAAACTCAAATTTATCGTTTTCTTCATCCGACAGTTATTCTGTTATGGGACACACAAATGGCTGCGCCGTCGTATGAATATTCCCCGACAGAAAGAATATTCCACGATCAAACGAATATTCCCCGACAACAATGAATAGTTTATAACCACTTGTGTATTTTGAAAAAAATTTCATATATCACCCTTAACTTTAACATTTATCAATTTAACCATTTACTGAATAGTAATTATAAGAAAAATTGAATACTTTTATTTCATAAAATTTGGGGTCTTATATCTATCTGGTTCACAAAATACACAAGCCATATAAAACAACCCCATATTCATATGCTATCATGATTACAATCCATACTTGCATGTTCATTGTCAATTCCATACAAGTACTGAGACGAATGGTGATCAAGCATTCATACATGCAAAATAATCATGATAGAAATCCCATATGATATATAAAACAACCCTAGCAATCAAGCATGCAACTAAACTACATATTAAAATTCGTTAGAATCCCATAATGGAGTTTAGTTCATGACTGAACCAAAAGCCATTATGGGATCAAAGCAAAACATGGCTAATAAGCAAACAATTGAAAGATGAAGGATAGAACGATCAAACCCAATTGCTGAATATAAACCAATATTAATGATCAAATCCTCATAAAATTTCAGCAAAATAATAATACTAACCCACAATGATAGAGAATCCCAAGAAGAATTGGAAAAGTAGGCATTTTGGCTTCGTTCTATGTTGGAATCTCCCTCAAGGTGTAAACCCTAGTTATCGAAATGAAAATATGTAAAAACTAAATAATGATGCGTCTGACACCAGTCAAAAATCGTTTTAAATCAATTACCACCATTTTAATTAAAAAAATAAAATAAAACAAATCAGCAGCTTCAGGCCTCGCGCGCGGCCGCGCCCCCCTCCAGTGTATATCTCATGCGGGCGCGCGACTTGCAGTAGGTAAAGTTGTCTGGCCTGGTGCTCGCGTGGGCGCGCGTCTCCAAGCTTGTCATGTCGCGCGGCCGCGCGGCTAGTAGTCTGTGTCTTCTGATTCTGCTGCTGCACTGATTTGCTCTACTGCTCCTTCCTTTGTCCATCCATGCTTGTCCATCCATGCTTCACTTGATCCTCTTGCTATGCATATCCCAGCTTGTGCCTCGCCTTCGTGCGTCCATTAGTCTCGTGCCCTCTAATACCACCAGAACAGGCCATTTTCTGCACTTTTTCTCCAAAACGAGTTTTAAGTAAATGCAATGCAAAATAACATGAAATGCACTAAAAACACACTAAAATGTACTTGAGATGGGCATAGTTCGTGTGAATTGGTATTCAATAAGTAGGTATAAATCTCACTTATCAAAATAATATCCCTTATAAGTATTGAAAAAAAATATCCTTCACCAAATTATGAAAAAGTGATACCCCTTACCCTAACACGTGACTAGATTCTACTTTCTATGAAATTGATTAACTTCAACAATGCTTGCACTCCTTATCAATACTTGGAGTAACCATACACTCAAAAGAAATACTCACAATATTGTAGTAGAATAATTTTATATTTTTGGTGTAGTCATGGTGTGTATTTAGTTACTCAACCGAGCAACCTATTTATACTGAAAATTGAGGAAAATAACTAACACACACGTTTTGACAAAATAACAAAATTAGCTATATAAAATAATGGTAGAGGAATTTCTGGTCCCACGGAGGAAATTAAATGAACTTGTACATGATTTAACAAAAATTTGTTTAATAATAGAGTTGTAGTCCATACTATTTTAGGAAAAGTAGAGTATCCGCAAGTCTTGCCAAACTTACATTTGTAAAAAAAATAAATTGAACCAACATCTATATATCATACTTATCTTTAATCAACACCTTTTATTCATCAATTATTTACACCTTTTCAATCTTTCAACAATTATTCACAAATATTAACATAGACTCACAATACTACCAACTGGTTTAATTATATCATATCAAATAATATGAGTTACTGTGCCGTGACGATTATGATTTAATAATATGAAATAATATGCAGTTATCATTGCTGCAATTATTAAGTTAATAATATGAGTTACTATGCAATAACTACTGTTGCATTTATTGAGTGAAATACTGAGTGACTTCTTACGTAAGAATCAATAATCAGAGATAATGTGGAATATTGTGTGTTACTGTGCAATACCGTGTACTACTGTAGAACAACGAGTATTACTGTACTTTTATTACTGGTTATTTCAACAGTTAATGGTAAAAGTTCTGTCGCTAATTTTGTTAAAAAAATATTTTTGTCGCTTTTTAAATCCGAAAGTTATTCCGTTGTGAGGCCCACCAATGATAGGTTAGTTTGGCACCGTCGTATGAATATTTACTAACAAAAAGAATATTTTCCAACAAATGTTTACTTTTTATAATTTGATCATATCACCCATAACTATATCATTTATTAAATCAATCTCTTACTATAAATAATTTAAATTCTATTAAAAGTCGGGATCAACACTAAAACTTTTTTATCTCAAATAACATATAAACTAACTAATAATTCATAATTCATTCAAGGTGCCTTTATTTATCACCTTAAGTTACTATTTATATTCCAAAATTTTAAAAGTGAATAAGGAAACTTAAGAAGTCTTAAAACCCAAATATGACAATTTATTTTTAAAACATCAATCTACTATTCTGACAATATCTCTATTAACTAAAATTTATTTGTCAAATTAATTAATTCTAACAGAAACTAGTCTTCAAATACTCCAATTTAGCCTCAAGAATCACCCAATTCGGATTTAAAATCATTAAGTTTTACATTTTTAAACATTAAAACATGTTGCCGAAAATTTTGCTACAAAAATTCTAAATCAGAAACCTCTTAAAATTCATAACAAATCAAACGTTAATATTTAATGGTTCAAAATTGGTGAACATATTCACAACTTATGCATGTATAACATATCCAAATATTATAACGATCTAATGGTTGGATTAAAAATTATAACTCACGCAATAGAGTTTAAGAAAATTGATTTTTCATATTCTAAAGGAATATAAATCCTTCGGACCAATTTCATTCAAATAGTCACCACGAACAATCCACAAGAAATTTTTGGTTAATTCTTAATTCTGTTTTTATCTTACTTCTAGGGCTTTCTTTTGATATAAGGGTCATCCCTTAACCCAATATACACAAAGAGTTATGGATTTTACAAAAACATGGTAGCAAACTAATTTTATGCAATTTTGAGATTTTGTTTTTCATTTGATTTCTTGATTTCTCTCATTTGATTGATGGTTAATAAGCATAACATATCCTCTTTCTTTAAATTTTATAAAACTTAATAACCATATACGAAAATTAAAGATTAACAATGGTTTTTAGTTTACCTTTCTTAGTTTTTATTTATTCTTCCTTCCTTCTTCTTCATCTTCTTCTCATTCTCTCTATTTCTCTCCTCTCCAAAATTGGCAGCTGAGTATATAAAATAGGAAATGGGAAATGGGGTGTAATGTGAGTGGATGAAGTAAGTGGTAGATGGGTGGAGTATTATTATTTCTTCTATCCCCTTTTTCTTTGTTTTTATCCCCCACCTCATTCCTTTTCCACCATTTCCCACTAACTCTTCAATTTTTTTTTCCGTTCTTTATCTTTTATTCTCTATCCTCTTCATCTCCCACATTTTCTCTAATCATACTTTTAGCCGCCCCCCAATGGCTACCATTTCATTAATTTCTTTTCTCCTCTTTTATTTACTCACGTATCCATTTAATCGTCTATTTGACCATTTATCAATTTAAAATTTTGCAATTTTAGAATAATAATCATAAATTAAATTAGACTTTTAATTCATAAAAGTCAGGGTTTTACAATCTCCCATCCTTTTCAAATTTCGTCCTCAAAATTTATGTACGTACTTGGTAACTCGAAGAGATAATGATACTTAACTTTCATTTCAAAATCTAGCTTTCATATCATTTCTTCTATATCATGGTTCATCCGTTGCTCGTCTCTTGGATTTGAAATATTATTCTAGAATACACCTTTTAAAGAAAGGTTAAGTGACATATCACAATTGGTCAACTAATTAAGTAGCAAAAATTCAACTTAGGTAGGACACACACTAAGGAAGGATTTTACTCATCTCTCCCCTCTTAGTTCAAATCCCAGATCTCCACCAGAGACCACATCCGTAAGCTCTAATACAAAATTTGATGCCCCCAAAATAGGTCCACACTACCTATTTTGAGTCGCCAAAAACAACACTACAGACGCGAACTTTCCAATTTATAACTATTATACTGTCGTGCAAAATATGACAACACACATACTGTGAGTGTCAGATACAAATATTGTACAATGTATAATACGACAATATTCATACCCAAATTATTACAATACCGTATAAAATACAACAACAAATATTTCAAGTACTCAAAGAAATACGAGAAGATTTTTGTCCTCCTCATTCTAATGGGGTGCATTTTTGACGCTTCTAAATTCAGGTTCACATCACCCTATTTGGTTCACCAAAATAAATTATTAAATAACGTACAAAATATGACACACACATTTTAAGTCCTCAGTACAATTATTATCACATTGTTTTATACTATATTGAGAAACTTCAACAGTCTCGGATCATCACTCCATTCCGGTGTTATCCCTGCTAGACTCAGTTACACTCTTATTACCTAAAAAGAATTGTGAAGCGAAAGGGTGAGCACAAATAGCCTAGTAAAGAATATCATGACTAAAATAATTAAATTATCAAAAGCTTTCATCAGTAATAAATCAGATATTTAGAACATATGGTAGATCATAAAAGTTTTCAACCATAATTGCAGTGGAATTAATAATCCATTAGAAGAGTCAAGTAAAACATAATGTCTACTATCTTCTTTAAATTAAAAATTCATCATCAATATTTTATTTCTATAACACCAATCAACAGTTCTTTGTTTTACCCATAACAAAAAGAACATTCACCACCTATCTTTACCTAAATCACCAAAGATCATGGTTAAACCAATTCACAGTTCATGTTTATAATTATGCAAATCAACAGTTTATCTTTGCATTACGGGCCAATGATATTCATTTATATCACTAGTGGTCATGATCATTCCAAACAACAATCCATCTTTGCACTATGGGCCAAAGAGAACTTTCAGCAGAAACATTTATCAATAACAGCAAAGTTCATGATTATACCAATACACAGTTCCTGATCATAATCATACCAATCAACAGTTCATCTTTACACTACGGGCCAAAGATAACTTTCCACCATAAATTTAAGCATGAGGATGATGACAATGATATAAATGAAGAATAAAAGTGAGATCAAGGATAAATATCAGAGATTTGTAATTTGATTTATCTAGAGTTTAAGAATGTCCAAAGTGTCAATATGATAACCAATTGTGGAGTAAAATTCAAGAATGATATTTAAGATTTATACTTAAAAGATAATTTAGACAAGAAAAGAAAACTAAATTCCGTCATGAATAGTACCCCGACGTGAAAAGTACTCCGGTATAAATAAATTAAAAGAACGTTCAGTAAAATATTCAAGTGAAATTATATTAGATGAAACACAAACCTCAAGGAATTTCTAATCATTTCATGAATTATAGAAGCAATACATACCATAGTAAGTTTAGATTTACGAATACGAAATGAAATAATATCACTTACATAATATGAGTATGAAAGAAAATGATATCCATTGCATGTATTGAAAAAAATAATATCCTTTTCGATATTATGAAAAAGTGATACCCCTTACCCTTAGCACGTGACTAGATTCTGCTTTATATGAAATTGATCAACGTGCACAATGCTTGCACTCCTTATCATCACTTGGATTAACCATACACTAAAAAGAAATGCTCACAATATTGTAATAGAAGAATTTTATATTTTTGTATAGTCATGGTTTGTATTTAGTTGTTCAACTGAGCAACTTATTTATACTAAAAATTGAGGAAAACAACTAAGACACGTGCTTTGACAAAATAACCAAATGAGCTATATAAAATAATTGTAGTGAAATTTGTGGTCCCACAGAGGGATTTATGTAACAATCCATAATTTTTATATGTAATTTCAAATATTTATTTAGTTATATAAATATTTTAGTTGATGTGTTTAATTGTTAAATAAATATTTGTTTAATTTGATTATTTATTTGTTAAATAAATAATGCATAAGTTATGGGAAAATAACTTGATTAAGTGTAATATGTTAATTAAGTAGATATTCGATAATTTGGTATTTTGAAGTTAATTAAAATAAAAGAGTGATGAATTAATTATTATGTGGTAATATTCTAATTTAATTTAATAATTAAATTAGAGAGTTGATAAGGATTAAATTAATTGTTATAATGTTGTTTTAATTTAATTTAGTAATTAAAGTGATGTAGTAATGTATTAAATAAAATTATAATTGTGTGGCAATTTGATAATGTGGCATTTTGATTTAATAAGTTGTTGTTTGCTTTAATTTAATTGAATATTAATGTGGGAATTTAATTAAATAGGGTGTGACAATAAACTATATAGTAAATGAGTTATTAAAATAAATTAAAAGAGTTTTAATTCAGTTTTTGCCAAACAAAACTTAAGGCTTTTAAGACTTTATTTTGATTCTGTTTTTCCAAACAAGCCTTAGTGGCTTTTGAATTTTAAAAAAATATAAATGACAAAAGAATTAAACAGAGATATTATGTTTGCCAGTTTTTTTTATTTACGTATTATATGTATTAGTTATATGGGCGTAAGTTACGTACTTTGTTTCTAAGCCTAAGAGTTAGAGATAACAGAGAAAGAAAAGAGGAAGAACTCTAGAGAAATTTGAGAGTAAAATTGGAAGAAAAGGGAATTATCAAAGGAGATTGTTATCATCTTTGTTGGCTAAACAAGAAATTTAAGGAAGTAATCTAACTTTCAATTATCATTTTACACTCTTTAATGTTCTTCATTGAAAAACTTATTTTTATTTCTCTATAATTTGAATTCTATGATAATTGTTAAAAATATGGCTTACATATGTTAATTAGTGAACATAAACTATTTTTCTATGATTTATATATGATTTGGAGTAATTTAATCCATGAAAAATATGATATATGTGAAGAAATCATGTTTATAGACAAACACAATGATATATATATGTATATATATATATTTTAGAATCAAAATTGATACTCAATTCATAATATAAAGTGTAAATTGATTTTTGATTGTGTAAATATATGAAGAAAAGAAAACAATGGGTTTTAAACAAACTGTTTTGGTTGAAAAACGAATTCATAGTGATTAGTTTTGCTAAGAGTACTGAAAAGTGAAGAAATAGCAAAAATAATAAAATTTAAAGGTTTTAATTTGTTGTTTATATGGTTAGAAACATGTTAAAAACATTAGTTTATGTTTTTGTAAAGTTTATCTGTATTATATATGCTAAATTTGTTATTAGAAAAAAGTTTTTAGGCCAATTTGTCTTTATTTTGTATTCTTCGCGAACACTGTCGGCGTGAAACTGTGCCAAGGCGCCGCAGCGCCTGTTCTGCGAAGAAATAGGGCGCTGCAGCGCCACTCGGTGCCTATTGATGAGTGCAGGCACTGCAAAGCCGGTTCTGTGAGTAAATAGAACCGCTGCAGTGCCTAGACCGAGCTGTAGCGTTGGTCCTGTAAAAACTCAAAACCCTAATAAGACTCGGTTATGTAAAATTCAGTTATATTAATAAAAAAATTCCGTTTTGAATGTGTTATGTGTTAATATATACTCTGTTTAACAAATTTGGTCAAATAAAATTTTGTCCGAAAAACGTCATGCTTGACACCTCGTGCTTAAAAATTTTCTTCCGAAATCGGACTATTCGATATATTTGTTTGGACAAGCTGCTTTGTCATGCTTACACTGACAAAACGCTTTGTTGTGCTTGTTAGGATTAGTGGGAAATCTAGGTTAGTAACCCTATATTAACAAACCCTAACCCTAATCAGCAAAACCCTAACCCTAATTTGTAAACCTAACCCTAATTAGCTAAATTAACCCTAATTAGATTATCTTAACACCTAATCATGATTATTAAACTTTAATTAGGTGCTAATAAACATCATTTAACAATTCTAATCATTAAAAATAGAACCCTAATCAAGATTAGTGAAGATTAGGGCATAATTAGGCTACTAAACTAACCTAACTAGCTCACAAGTAGGTTAGGAGTCACCAATGCAAGTTCCTAGGCTGCACATGACATGCTTGTAACTCCCAAGCATGAGTAGAGTCATCAGATCTGATATTTGTGGGGGCAAGTATCTTGAAAATGTCTAAAAAGCTAAGTTGAAGAATTCTATATATAGGAACCCTAGATCAGAGCAAACTCATGAAATCTTTAAGCCATTATACACTTATATACATACCAAATCAAGCCTGGGTGATAGCAGCAACCAATTCAGAAGCTAGAATCAAAAATCAAAGCAAGTAAGGTGCAAACCCTAATTCATAGCTAGCTCTTTGATCCTTTGTTAATTTTGTTGTTTAGATGTTTAGAATTATGTATTAGTATGTTAGAAAACATGTTAGATTGATAGAACACATTTTCATAACATCTAGATGCCTTAATTAAGTGTTTTTAGAAATATGGAAAATTTGAAAATCAAGTTTGACAGCCGAATGTTAGAGCTTGTAGATTCGTATGTGTTCATGTTTAGGTCTGTTATTTGTATGATATTTGTAGCCCGATAGTAGGTCTTTAATCTGGAAAAGAAAATAGATTCATTAGAACCATATATTGCAAGTTATAGGTGGTCAAAGTGAGTTGACCGTTCACGGAGTTCTGTTTTCTAGGTTATCCGGAAAACTCAAGAACAGTTTGAACCGGCTACTTTGACCAGCCTTTTGATCGCTTTCTGTTTATTGTTTTTGTAACTTTTCGTTTTAGATTAACACCTTGCTATATATACTACATATCTATGATCTTAATTTGCTTAAACAACTCATAGGATTATTGGATTTAATGGTCAAAAGTCGTTGACCGAGCTTGACCAAGTTTTCTGGGTTACCCAAAAAACTAATGAACACGAAGAACATCTTTTGGCTGTACTTTGACCAGCATAAATAGAGACCTTAGATTTATGCGTTGTTCAAGTTAGTGTTATATATATGTACCTTGACATATATACTACATGTTACAACAAACACAACACACATCTATTACACAGAATCAGAGATATTAAAGCCACAAAACCATTGACCGGTCATGACCACTGTTCTGGGTTGCCTAGAAACTCAAGAATAGCTCTGACAGTGACTTTGAGCCTCTATAACTTCTTATTATATGTAGGTTAAAGCATGAAGTTTGCTTGATGTTGTACTACTGTAAGACTACTATAACACCAATACTTGTCCAAACCCAAAATTATAAATCATAGCTAGATAAATCGTGGTCAAACTGGTCCCTCGACCATAACCAACTGTCTACCCAAAAACTCAAGAACACCTATAGCGACACTTCCGGTCACTGTAGTGCTTTAGCGACGGTCAGAAATTGTTTTTCTAAAAATTAATTTATAAAAATTAGAAATAATTAATAAATAAATATAAATAAATACAAAAACAGTTTTTAAATTATATTAAATAATTATAATGAATTTATGATATTTTTACATATATTTAATAAATATTTTATTTTATTTAGATATTATTAATAATTAACTTAATAATAAAGTAATTAGAATAATTATTTATAAATACCAAATAATTATTGAAAAATAATATTAATAATATAAAAATCATAATAAATGGTTATAACTTATTTAAAAATAATAAATAATGTTTTTGTAAAATTTTAAGTAAATATTAATTACCTAAAAATAGAAATAAATGATTTAAAAATCATTTAAAGGATAAATAAATGTTTTAAAAATATTTTTAAAACTTCTAAAAACTATTATAATGGATATACAAATTATCTAAAAATGAACTCGACCAGTATTTGTATTCAAACTCACAGTATATGTGTTGTCGTATTCTGCACGACAATTGTATTGCTGAAGTTGTATTTGTTTCTGTACCATGTATTTGGCAACTTAGAATGAGTGATGTATACCTATTTTGGGGCCGTCACATATAATCCATGTACATAGATTTATTTCAATTAATATTTACCCTAGACTAGGGTATAATTTAGCTGGGTACTGATATTACCTTCCATAAAATTCATTATCCCAATTCTACATAGATATTAAAGTAATCATTTAATATCAACTATTTATTAAATTCAAGTTACTTTCTCCCATAGGTTTAAAATACACATTTAAATACTCCCACACATATCATGATGTCACATAAGACTTTTTCATACAACTTGGTTAATTACTTAAGTCAAGCTTACTTTTGTCATATAGTGTTTATATAATTCCAATGTCACACCTCATCTTTTATTGAATGAAAAACCTTATTATATATGATTTCTCCTTACATACTATTATTCATTATAATTAATGAATAAAAATTAAATCAACCCCATTATGTAATTATTTATTTAACAGTAATACCAATTAATTTCATCATTAGTTAAATTAGTACTTTCTCATTTCATCGTCTTACCACATTAGGCATAATTTCATAAGCTTAACTAAGCTTCTCATCACTTCTACTACACTCCTTAATTATCATACACTTACCCAATTAAATTAATTACCACACTCATGCCAATACTATATATATTTATATTCAAATAAATATGCAACCAATCTTTATTTTCAATATTATAATGTATTAAAATTTGTGGGTATTACATCATCCCTTCCTTATAAAAATTATGTCCTCGGAATTGTACAAGGTTAAACAAATAAATGGGGATAATCCCTTCGCATCTTATCCTCTAATTCCCACGTGGCCTCTTCGGTATCGTGGTTTCGTTAAATCACTTTTACAGAAGATATAATTTTTTTCCTCAACGTTTTCTCTTTCCTATCTAGTATTTGAATAGGAATTTCCTCATACGTTAAATTCTTCTCAACTTGAATGGGCTCGTAGGAGATCACGTGTCTATAGTCGGTCTTGTATGGATGTAACACCGAAATGTTAAACACGTTGTGGATGTGTTCTAATTCAGGTGGTAATGCAACTTTGTATGCCAGCTCGCCCACTCGTTTCAAGGTTTCGAATAGTCCTATGAACCTCGGACTCAATTTTCATTTCTTTCTGAATCTGATCTTTCCCTTACAGGGAGACACCTTCAAAAATATAAAACTTCCAACTTCAAAGTCTCGGTTCTGACGATGCAAATCGGCGTACTTCTTTTGGAGATCTTGAGCTGCTACCAATCTGGCCCTTATCATTGTTACCACGTCAGCCGTTTGTTGACCTAATTCTGGTCCCAAAAGTCGTCGTTCTCTGACTTCGTCCCAACACAATGGTGTTCTACACTTTCTCAGTAAAGAGCTTCGTATGGCGGCATACCAATACTCGCATGGTAGCTATTATTATAAGCGAATTCTACCAATGGTAAATGGTCATCCCAATTCCCTTTGAAGTCCATCACGCAAGCTCTAAGCATGTCCTCCAACGTTTGTATGGTTCGTTCACTCTGTCCGTTGGTTTGAGGGTGGTAAGTAGTACTTAATCTTAACTGAGTTCCCATTCGTTCTTGCAAACTTTTCCAGAATTTTGATGTGAAACGCGGATCTCGATCGGAGACAATCGACACCGGCACTCCATGTCGGGATATGATTTCCTTTACATATAGATTTGCTAACTGGTTCAAATTGAATCGAATCTTGATGGGTAGAAAATGAGCTGTCTTTGTCAGTCGGTCCACACGAACTTCACTGTCTTTCTCGTTAAATTGGTCAGCGGGGTTGCTATCTTAGAAAAATATTGGATAAATCTTCAATAGTACCCGGCTAAACCTAAGAAACTTCTTACTTCCGTTGGTGTCCTTGGTTGTTCCCAGTTACTTACCGCCTCCACTTTTGCAGGATCCACAAAAATTCCATTTTGCTCTATCATGTGTCCTAAAAACTGAACATTCTCCATCCAAAATTCACATTTCAAAAATTTAGCGTACATCTTTTCCTTTCTCAAGGCTTCCAATACCATCTTTAGGTGTTCGGTGTGCTCTTCTCTAGTTTTTGAATAAATCAAAATGTCGTCAATAAACACTACTACGAAATTATCTAAGTATGGCTTGAAAATTCGATTCATCAAGTCCATGAATGTTGTCAGAGCATTAGTTAATCCAAATGACATCGTAAGAAATTCGTAATGTCTGTAACGAGATCGAAACGCCATCTTTGGTACGTCATCCTCTCGCACTTTCAACTGATGATAACCCGTTCGTAAGTCTATTTTGGAAAAACACTTCACTCCCTTTAGTTGATCGAAAAGGTCATCTATCCTTGGCAATGGATATCTGTTCTTAATCGTCACTCAGTTCAACTCTCGATAGTCGATACAGAGCCTCTTCGATCCATCCTTTTTTTTTAAACAACACCGGTGCTCCCCAAGGAGACACACTTGGCCGAATATAACCCTTATTTAGCAACTCTTGCAATTGTATCATCAATTCCTTCATTTCTACTAGCGCCATACGATATGGGGCTTTCAAAATCGGTGCAGTTTCTGGTGCTAAGTATATTACAAATTCAATTTCTCTGTCTAGCGGAAGACCAGGAAGATCGTCTGGAAACATATCATGAAAATCTTTGACTATCGATATATTCTTCATTTCTACTCCCTCTTTCTGAGTATCTACTATATAGGACAAATAGCCTACACATCCTTTCTTTAACAATTTCTTAGCCTGCGTCATCGTGAGGCAACACGATTGCTTGAGCGATGAGCTACCATAAAATACCACCTTAGACCGATTTGAAGTCCAAAGGTTCACACTCTTCTCTTGACAATTGATTATTGTAGCGTGGCTGGATAACCAATCCATTCCAAATATTACATTAAACTCTCCCAGTCTAATCGAAATTAAGTCTACCTTTAGTTCGTGACCTCTAATGTTTGCACAATAGTTTTGGTAAACAAACTCTACGGGTATTACTTTCTTATTCGCAACCTCTATGTTCAACGAATTTTCTAATCGTTCATGGGGTATGTTTAGTTGCCTAGCAAATTTTTTAGACACAAAGGAATAGGTAGCGCCTGAATCAAATAGTACATAGGCGTTTATATTATTGATTGGGAGAATACCTGACACCACGTCCTTTGTAGTCGCTACGGCTTGGACAGTCATGTTAAAGGTTCGGGCAGTCAGTCGATTGGATTGCGTTGGTCCGCCGATCATTAGCTTGATGTCCCCTCCTGGTTGGTCGCTTCCTCCGCTGCTCCACTTTTTTAGGCAATCCTTGATTTGATGCTCAGTTGAACCACACGCGAAACATCCCTTGATCTTTTTCGGTTTTGGATAGTTAGGTGAAATGTGCCCTTCCTGGCCGCAGTTTTAGCAGACGTTGCGTCCCTCCAGCACTCCCCTTGATGGTTCCTCCCACATTTCGAGCAAGCTTCACTTATTTTCTTAAATCCTCCTTGATAACCTTCTGACTGACTGATGTTTCGATTGTTGGCATTGTTGTTGTTATTGTTACAGTTATCCCATTTCTTCTTTCCCATATGGCTTCCACCACTACTACTCCCTCCATGAGTTTTTCCCCCAGCATTGTTGTTCTTCTTCTCCTTGTTGTATTGGCTCAATGCCTCACTTCCTCCCTCAGCAATTATTGCATTTTCTAACAATATGGCGAACGAGTCGATTTGGAGGACCGACACCTTGTTGAACAACCAAGGTTTTAGTCCTAGTTCGAAGCGTCGAGCTTTCCTTACTTCGATGTCGACTTTATGTGTTACAAATCGTGCGAGTTCATTAAACTTGGTTGTGTATTGTGCCACTGTCATCTCCCTTTGTTTCAGTTGTGCTCATCCACTTGCTGAGTATCTTTACGATCACTACCTATATAATCTTAGTGTTTGTTAGAAGTATAATTCTCAATTAGAGACAGTGGAGATAATGATAAGTCAAGAGAAGACTCACCATTGGGAAGAATATGATAGTAATATTCTCATTTTTCTTTGGGGTATATTGCGTCAACCAAGGATAATTCGGTGGCCATATGATATCTATCACAACCTAGAAGCATGGCCTCCCATGTACCAAGGTTTCCTTGAGCACTTCCCAAAGATTCTAATTTCTAAAACAGTTTTTGACTATACCTTTATGTAAGGTGTCATTGTGGGGTGCTGTCCACGGTTGGGACATGAGTCACATTTGGTATATATTTGTATCCAAACTCACAGCATATGTGTTTTTATATTTTGCACGACAATTGTTGTAATAAAGTTGTAGTTATTTTCTGTACCATGTATTTGGCGACTCAGAATAGGTTGGATGGAATGAACCTATTTTGGGGTCGTAACATTTTGGTATCAGAGCTTAGGGATATGGTCTCTGGCGGAGATCGGGGAATATAACTAGGAGGGGAGAGATGAGTAAATCCTTCACTTGTGTGTCCTACCTAAGCTTATTTGTTGGTCAGTCATAATATCGGGATATTATGTAATATGTTAATTTGTTCAATTAACCCTTGTTTTGAAGCTGTATTCTAGAATGATATCTGAAATACAGGAGATGAACAATAGAGAAATCATGATGACAGGGAAGATGGAATCTGAAATGAAAGCAAGGTATTCTCAACTCTTTGAATTACCAGGTACGTAAATTTCGAGGACGAAATTTCATAAGGAGGGGAGATTGTAAGACCCCAAATTTTATGAAATAAAAGTATTCAATTTTTCTATTTAGTAAATGGTTAAATTGATAAAAAGTTAAAGTTAAGGGTGATATATGAATATTTTTCAAAATAAGCAAGTTGTTATAAAATAATCATTGTTGTCGGGGAATATTCGTTGGTCGTGGAATATTCTTTCTGTCGGGAAATATTCGTACAACGGCGCAGCCTTGTGTGGGCCCCATAACGGAAAGCGATTGGATGAAAAAAAACGACAAGTATAAGTTGTTTATAATTAACGACGTAGTTGTTACCGTTAATACTGTTGGAATACCTGGTGGTTAAAATACAGTAGCACACGGTATTGCACCAATTATTGATTCTTACAAAGGAAGGCACTACTCAATAATTGTTACAGTAATTACTGTTCAATATTTTATTTTATTGATTCAATAATTGCTGCATTGATATTTTATATTATTGTTGTTTCAATAATTATTGCTGCACAGTATTTTCCATTATCAGATCAATAATTCATATTATTTGAATAATATTATTAGATAGCATTATTGGTAATGTCTAGAAAGTTCTGTCTAAGGAGAGGTTTGGTCATCTAATTGCGCGCTAGTAAGGAGAAATCCTTATTGGAAAGCCCCCTCTTTCCTGGGAACGTCCTGGTTGTCATAAATGTGATTCTGTAATATTATTTGTGAATAATTAATTATTGATTCGTATGATAAAGAAATATTTATTTTATGTGAATATAAATGTTGGATATATTTTGTGGTTAAAAATGAAGGAGTTAATGTTAAGGTGTTTTATCAGTATTTTTGTCGAAATGGAGGTATTAAAAATCAATCAGGGTTTTTGAGATATATTGCGGGGGTTATAGTTTTTAATCCGACCGTTGGATCGTTGTGATTTTTGGATATGCTATACATATATAAGTTGAGTATGTGTTCACAAATTTTGAACCGTTAAAAATGAACGTATGATTTGTTATGAATTTTAAGAGATGACTGGTTCAGAAATTGTTGAAGTTTCGGAATTTATCATTTTGGTGGAAAATTCTAGAATTGGTGGGCCTCACTCTTGGTTGGTGAAGAAATGTGCTGAGATTTTAATTCAAATGTGGTGGGTGAGAATAGTAGCAGGAAAAGCCATCAGGTTGCAGGTTAAGTCTGCTTCGGCGTGCTAACATTTTCCTATAAATAGAGGGCTAAGTTAGAATTGAAAATCACACCAGAAACATAAGCTTTCTCTCTTTCTCTCCCTATATTATGAAGCATATTTTGTGAGTATTTAGATACTTTGAGAGTTGCTATTCAGTGCAAGTTTCCTTCGGCTTTGCATTCCAGTCAGAAATACTGTACTTTCGAGGTAAGGGATAGTAAGGGATTATAAGGGATATTGTCGTTAGTATGTAAGGGTTATTATATTTTTCAATTTCGAAATTCTTCTGAACCTTCAAAACTTCTGAAAAAATTTGAAATGATAATTTGATGAGTTTTGTTGATTGTGTCCAAAAATGGCGATTTTTGGATATATAGATTAAGAGTTATGGATTTTATGAGAAAAGACTATTTTAAAAGTAACCACTCATAACTCCTTGTGGTTAACACCAAAATTGATGAAATTTTTATTGGGAGTACATCTATATAATATCAGTATACTCTGTGAATTTCAGAACTTTTGGATAAAAGTACAATTTATGATAAATATCTAAATATTCGGAAGTTTTGGCCATATGAAAAATGGTAAATAAATTTCAAAAATTCTGAGAAAAATATATGTTCAATATGGGACTACATTATGGTAAATCCCATAAAAAAAATATTTTTGGAACTGATTTGGTATTTTTCATGAAAATAGTCTAGTTATGAGTAAAGGAATTAAATATGTTATGTGAAGTAAGAAAATTGGAAAATGTGATTTTATGGCTTGAGAATCATACATGAGTTATATGCAGATTTTTTATGAGGGTTTTGGTTATTGGTGATGAAATCTTATGAGTTTGGCATTTTAGGATGATTAAATACATTATTTAGTAAAGTGTAAACAATTAAAATAAACTGTTTATAAGTTTAAGAAATGTTATTTCAATATCATTATACCGAAATATTGGTATAGATTTTATTGTGGAATTTCTACCTTTTTGTGTCGAGTTTACTATTCATGAGTTACTATTCACGAGTTACTATTCATGAGTTACTATTCACGAGTTACTATTTATGGGTTACTATTCACGAGTCACTATTCATGACAAAATTAGTTTCTTTTTCTAACCAAATTATAGTTGATTTATGAATATTATTCTTGAGATTAAAACTATATGTTGATCATATTATTTTTTATTATCATATATAACATTTTTATAACCCTAATGATAATATTTCTCTTTGACTTGAGTGTAAAGATGGGTAGATTTTTGGTACGATCATGACTATGGGTTCTCTTTGGCCAGTAGTGCAAAATTGAATTGTTGACTGGTATGATCATGACCATTGAATTTATAATTGAATATCTTTAGCTTAAGTGTAAAGGTGAAATGATCAACATGGTTATAATTATTGGTTATATAAATTCTGAAATGATTATATATTTCTTTGAGATAATAATATATTTGGCTTGTAGTGCAAATATGAACTGTTGAGGAATATCTTTGGCCTATAGTGCAAAGATGAGTTGTTGATGAATATCTTTGGCCCGTAGTGCAAATATGAAATTATTAGTATGATTATGAACAAGAACTGTGATTTGGTATAACCATGATCTTTGATGTTTCAGGTAAAGACAAGTGATGAAAATTATCTTTGTTCTAAATGAGAAGAGGAATTTAGAACCATAAATATGATTATGAGTTATTCACATGAATGTGGATGGGAACTGTTTATTTATGTTACAGGGATAAAACATTGCTGGTGGGTTTTTAACATGGAGAAGATAATAGACTTTATGGTCTATTTGACTCTTCTAATGGATTGCTCATTCCGCTGCAACTATGGTTGAAAATTTTTATCATCTACCATATGTTCTAAATCTCTGATTTATTACTGATGAAGACTATTGATAATTTATTTATCTTTAGTCATGATATTCTTTACTGGGCTAGTTGTGCTCACCCTTCTGTTTCACAATTCCTTTCAGGTAATAAGTGTGTAGCTGGGTCGAGCGGGGGTAACAAGGGAATAGAACGGTGGTCATTATTTAGTAGTTATATTTGGTGGAGAAAATAGGGTGAGGCGAACCCAATGTTGGAAGGGTGTTTTGTCACTATCATACAAGATATCTAATGACATACAACCTCGTGTCATCATAAGACATGGTTGTGCTCATCCACTTGCTGAGTATCTTTACGAGCACTACCTATATAATCTTGGTGTTTGTTTGAAGTATAATTCTCAATTAGAGACAGCGGAGATAATGATAAGTCAAGAGAAGACTCACCATTGGGAAGAATATGATAGTAATATTCTCATTTTTCTTTGGGGTATTTTGGGTCAACTAAGGATAATTCTGTGGCCATATGATATCTATCACAACCTAGAAGCATGGCCTCTCATGTACCAAGGTTTCCTTGAGCACTTCCCAAAGATTCTAATTTCTAAAACAGTTTTTGACTATACCTTTATGTAAGGTGTCATTGTGAGGTGCTGTCCACGGTTGGGACATGAGTCACATTTGGTATATATTTGTATCCAAACTCACAGCATATGTGTTGTTGTATTTTGCACAACAATTGTTGTAATAAAGTTGTAGTTATTTTCTGTACCATGTATTTGGCGACTCAGAATAGGTTGGATGGAATAGACCTATTTTGGGGTCGTTACACTTGCGTATTATTTATAGACTCTTTTAGTTCATGCTTGCATCTTTTATAAGGTGTCTAACTAGATGTGTGAACATATCGTTTATCTTTAGAGGCATAAAGCATCCTATCATATTTGTTCAAAAGTTCACAATACAAGTCATAGAGTTTCCAACTCAATTGGTTGTCAATTATTAAGATGTTATGACTAACAATCTATATATGCTAAGTACGTTGAGTCCATACTTTATGTGTATTTACAAGTCCAACTAAACTATAAACATATGCTCACAAGGTTAGATTCAAAAAGGCGTAAGGTTTTTATAAACATAGTCCTTGTCTTTTGACTTTTCTTTCAAAATGATAGAATTCAATTCTAATCTTACTAGAACATCTTGCAATATGCGTTGATACATGTTTAAGGATTATGTATGTTCTTGGAGTCAAGTTAAGTTAAGATTTCTTGCATCAAACTATCAAAGAAAACAAAAGAATTCAAGTCACTACAGCACCGCCCCCCCCCCCCCGCCGGGGCGGGCTTTTACACTGTAGGCCCCCCCACTAGGGCGGGCATGGCCCCTATCAAACATCTCTCCCCCCCCCCCCGCCGGGGCGGGCATTTCTTCAGTCCTACGAACACAGGCATCCCCTGTTTGAGCTTTGATACGATTTTCAACCCAACAACTATCCAAGCAGCAATGTAATATTGTATAATTGCTATAAACTTGCTACATAACATTCCTAGCATGCTTCTATCAATTCCAAACATACAGACAATTACATTCAAGGATCAATTCAAGAATTTTGCCATTTTTTCAAAGTTTAACACATTTAGCGATTCTCTTCCCTACGAATTCGTTACTTGACCAATTTACTTCGTTTAACTCTCGTTGATTTCGTATTGGACCGTTTTAACAATGTCTAGCATCAATTGATACATTCTAGCATGCTTCAACTATAAACATTTCAACTCAAAATAAGTATTTTCGTACTTTTCTAATAACTTTGCAAAACTTGAATGTAAAAACATGTAGAGGAATGTTACCTTTACTGAAGTTAAATTGCTACTCTAGCTTCAGTTTGCAGATTGTATAAGCTTAGCCCAACCACACTTACACACACTAGAAATTTTCTCGAAGGATTAGCAAAATGGTGGTGAATGAGAAGGGCTACATTTATAGGAAAGCTTGTGACCAAGTTATGCTTTTACTCAATGAATCAAACCATTGGAATAGAGAAGAAGCTGATGGTTATGAAAGATTTGGTGGAAGAGTAATATGTAGACCACTCCCTTCTTCATGATTTGCTAGCTAGGTGGTTGGTAATGAGGGACTAGGCCTTTGGCTTATTACGTGAAGAAGAAATGGAGTGACACTCAATTTGGGACACTACTAATACTCAGCATTTGCAAACCATTACTTAGCATACTTAGGTTTATTTTACATTTTTCCACAAATGAGCATACATATACACCCACTCATATATACACATAAAAATCATATAATCCATGTACATTGATTTATTTCAATTAATATTTACCCTAGACTATGATATAATTTAGTTGGGTACTGATATTACCTTCCATAAAATTCATTATCCCAACTCTACATAGATATTAAAGTAATCATTTAATATCAATTATTTATTAAATCCGAGTTACTTTCTCCCATAGGTTTAAAATATACATTTAAATATTCTCACACATATCATGATGTCACATAAGACTTTTTCATACAACTTTGTTAATTACTTAAGTCAAGCTTACTTTTGTCATATAGTGTTTATATAATTCCAATGTCACACCTCATCTTTTATTGAATAAAAAACCTTATTATATATGATCTCTCCTTACATACTATTATTCATGATAATTAATGAATGACAAATAAATCAACCCCATTATGTAATTATTTATTTATTAGCAATACCAATTAATTTCATCATTAGTTAAATTAGTACTTTCTAATTTCATCATCTTACCACACTAGGCATAATTTCACAAGCTTAACTAAGATTCTCATCACTTCTACTACATTGCTTAATTATCATACGCTTACCCAATTAAATTAATTACCACACTCATGCCAATACTATATATATTTATATTCAAATAAATATGCAACCAATCATTATTCTGAATATTATAATGTATTAAAATTCGTGGGTATTACAGTTGTCAATACTCCAAATAAAGACTTTCTCAGAAATACTCGAGAAAGCTACTATAGCCGAAAGTGAAAATGAAAGTCTCGCTAAATTTCACCAGAAAAACAAGAGTCAAAATGAGAAAGGGAAACTTAGGACAAAACCCAGTTCAGGTGGGTTTAATAACAAACGGAAATGGGATACTACTTTTTCCAACAACCTGGGGAAAAAGATAGGTAATACTAATAATAACTTTAGTAATAATACATTAAACCTTGTTCTACTTGTGGAAAGAAACATAAAGGACTATGCATTCATAGCAAATGTTATAATTGTGGACAATCGGGACATCTTTCTCCACAGTGTCCTCTCCCAAATAAAAATAAATGTTTTAATTGTGGTTCGTTGGACCATTTTTCAAAGAATTGTCCCAAACCTAAGAACCAAGGAGGAAAGGGGATTAGAGTACCAAAGAATAATCAGCCAGCAGTAGCTGCAGTTGGGGTTCAAAATCGACCTATCGCGAGAACATTTAATATTTCGGTAAGGGATGCTGTTGCTTCACAGGACGTGGTGACAGGTATCATCCCTATCAACACTTTAAATGCATATGTGTTATTTGATTCTGGTGCTACTTGTTCTTTTGTGTCTAAAAGTTTTTCAAAAAACTTAAATATACCTTGTGAAAATTTAAACAAACCATTTTGTGTAGAAATTGTTAATAAAGATAGGATTCCAGTTAAAACCATATACAGGAACTGTAGTGTGGTAATAAAAGGACATAATTTTATGGTAGATCTTTTACCAATCTAGTTGGGAGAATTTGATGTAATTTTAGGAATGGATTGGTTAGTTAACCATAACGCGATGATTGATTGTCATCAAAAACGCATCAACCTTTTGACTGCATCGAAATCAAAGGTAGTGTTCAACAGTTGTTGTTCACCTAAGCAATCTCGATGTTTGACTATAGTTCAGGCAGAAAGATTACTTAGAATGGGTTGTTTAGGGTATTTGGCCTATATAGTTGATACTCGACATGAAGGAGTAAAACTAGATCAAATACCAATAGTTAAGGATTTTCCTGATGTATTTCCGGATGACTTACCAAGTTTACTTCCAGATAGGAAAATTGTGTTTGCCATTGATCTTGCACCGGGAACGACACTAGTTTATAAGGCACTGTACAGAATGGCACCTATAGAACTGAAAGAGTTACTTATACAATTACAGGAACTCTTAGATAAAAAGTACATACAACCTAGTGTTTTACCATGGGGAGCACTAGTATTGTTTGTAAAGAAGAAGGATGGAACTATGAGGTTATGTATAGACTATAGAGAGCTAAATAAATTAACTATTAAGAATAAATATCCTTTATCATGGATTGATGATTTGTTTGACCAATTAAAGGGGGGCGAACATGTGAGAGCCCCGAACCCGGATACCAAATCACCGCGGATTCGGTACAATAATTCTATCACTATTACAATCATTCTATAACTATTGCGGAAGATATAAACATAAATAGTTTATACAATAAATTTTACACACTATTCCCCAAGGTCGAGTAACCTTAACTTGTACACAATTCATAAACTATCTAACATATAACATTATTATCATACTATACTATTACAAATTAGTTGCACCTAAAATCCCAAGCTGAACTTGGCTTTATCCTTTTCCTGTATTCAAACGCATTCGCCTTATCTGCAATGTTTATCATGATATAGCAAGGGTGAGCATGAAGGTTGCTTAACAAGTTTAAATTTAATAATTTAACGATATATCATGATTGAAAGAGTTTGAATAATAAGATGGCTATAATTCATCAATATAGTTGTGAATTAGCACGAACAAACTTTTTACTGAACAAGTATTGAACATGAACAAATATATCTGGACCAATTGGTAATGAAGGTGATCAGCCTTTCATACCTGACTTATACATGCAATATGTACAGAGTATAATTCTACAATAGCAATCAGCAATGATTAACCATAAGCATATCTGAATGAAACAACTCTTAGTAGAGTTGAGTAAAACTTGCTTGAATCGTTGATTATCGTTACGCAATTTAATAAGATTTGCCTGAACCTAATATATAAATAATATTGATATACAAATTAGAATAATATTATCCCAGTATTTAAAATAACCTAAACATATTATCACATAACCCTATCAGTCTATAACACACATGCGACCTATCCTCAAGACAAACTATTATAGTCCGAGTCGAGTTCGGTACAATTCTGACATCCCGACGGTCTAGTCGGACAATCGTCGAGTTTAAGTTCAATTAAACTCTGTTTAAACGCTTAACATTTATCTTAGATAAATTTAATATCAGTCAAAATAATTTTCCTAAGATCGTAATAATTTTCAAGTAATTTATTACTATTTATCATGATTTTTCAATCATTAAAACACATTACTATGAATTAAATACTACTTAATTTCATTATCATTAATATTTATTTAATATTAAATATTAATAAAATACATGTCATAATATTATAATTTATTTATAATATCACAAAGTATTTTTTTTATACTTTAAAATCATATTTATATGCTTTTTAAACAATTAAATCCATTATTTGATAATTGCTATCAATATTAAAATATTAATATTTTCATGATAAAATATCAAAAGTTATATTTTATAACTTGTAATATTTTTATAACACTTAAATCATTTTTATATAATTTATAAAACATTAATTCTATTTTTCCACAATTTATTTAATATATTTATTAAATAAATTAACTATCATTAATATTGATTAATTAAAGAAATTTCTCACAAAATATTAAAAGTCACCAAAAATAAGTTAAAATATTTTCTTATATCATAATATAATTTTTCATGATTTTTCAAGTATTAAAATCATTTTTAAATAATTTATTTAGTAGTACAATTAAATAAATTAAATACCATTTATATTCCAAAAATATTAAATATTTATGAAATATACTCAAAATAGTTAAAAACTAATTTTCAGACTTTAAAATAATTTTTAGGAATTTATTTTGTATTTTTAATAATCAAAAACCATTTTTATCTATTTATTTATTAAAATAAATCGTTTTTCAAAAATAAGTGTCGCTAAAGGGGCCTATAACGACACAACTGTCGCTATAGGTGTTCTTGAGCTTGCCCAGAAACTCATGACAGTGAGCAAGTTGCCTTGTTTGACCATAATTAAATACGTGTTCTTGTTGCTTTCTGGGCTTCAATTCATGTTACAATTGTAGTACTTACGTAATATTACATGTTTCAGCAACTATATAGGTCATACAACATCACACTTAGAAGATATGAGCCTTCAAAATATCTTACAACACTGTTCTTCATTTCTGGGTTTTCCAGAAAAAGAAGAACAGTCGTAGGTGCTATATTTACCTCCTTAGATCGTGAGTTCTAATTCTGTTTTATGTGATTTACTAGTTCAAGCTTGTTGTCCAGATGCCAGGGTACATATAGAACTCACTAGATCAACTTAAAAACATTACCATCCTAAGATCTGGACCGGTCAAAGTTGTGAAAAGAAACTGCCCCTTAGAAGATCATGGTTACCCATAATCTTCATCAGGCGATTTGGTCAATGCTCGTTTGACCCCTGATTTAATCCAATTACGGGTATGATATTGGAGTTCTAGAGGCAAGAATGGTTAGCCTACATGTCAGTCTACAACAATATTACAACAACATGGCCTAAATCATTACAAGCAGCAAGATCAGAGGGCATCAAAATGCATGTCAGGAATTCTGGGAATTTTCTGGGCTGCCCAAGAAGCATATCCGTGATTGGTCAACGTGTTTTGACCGTCCATATCAGGAGATCTAGGCATGATCCGACCCTGTATCTAGTTTCAGATCAAAGCCTACATGACATATAACATATCTATAACATAAAACACACCAAAACATTAACAAATAAAGATCTAAGGCTTCTGACATATGGCTGTCAGGCCATTTTTCAAACTTTTCCCATATTTCTAGAAATGTTATTTTCATGCATTTAAGTGTTATGGATCTATGATCCATCAACCCATATCATTAAAAGACACCATCTAACAAAACTTCAAACATCAAACCATAACATCTAACATAAAACACATGGATCTTCAAGTCTAGGATTTATACCTCCTTTAAATCTTGATCCTTGGATCTGATCATCATGATCTGTTATATGCAAGCTAAAGTATGATATTAGCTTAACTTTTCTTACTTCATCACTCTACATTTCCGAAATTTTAAGAGAGGGAGATAGTCTTGGAAAAATGAAAAGTAAAGCAATCTTTCTCTCACTTTATAATCTATATATTTGTTGTATGTAATGTAATGGCCGGCAATTTGGCTGATAATTGAGATATAGAGTACATGTTAGGGCTAGGGTTAGTCATTAATGTGACGCCCCCAAAACAGGTCCATTCCATCCAACCCATTCTGAGTCGCCAAATACATGGTACAGATAACAACTACAACTTTATTACAACAATTGTCGTACAAAATACAACAACACATATGCTATGAGTTTGGGTACAAACATATACCAACTGCGACTCATGTCCCAACCTTGGATAGCACGTCACAATGACACATTACATAAAGGTATAGTCAAAAACTGTTTTAAAAATTAGAATCTTTGGGAAGTGCTTAAGGAAACCCTCGTACATGGGAGGCCATGCTTCTAGGTTATGATAGATCTCATATGGCCACAGAATTATCCTTGGTTGACCCAATAGACCCCAAAGAAAAATAAGAAGATTACTTTCATATTCTTCTCAATGGTGAGTCTTCTCTTGACTTATCATTATCTCCACTGTCTCTAATTGAGAATTATACTTCAAACAAACACCAAGATTATATAGGTAGTGCTCGTAGATATACTCAGCAAGTGGATGTGCACAATCCTGTCTTATGATGACACGAGGTTGTATGTCATTAGACATCTTGTATGATAGTGACAAAACACCCTTCCAACGTTGGGTTCGCCTCACCCTATTTTCTTCACCAAATATAACTACTAAATGATGACCACCGTTCTATTCCCTTGTTACCCCTGCTCGACCCAGCTACACTCTTATTACCTGAAAGGAATTGTGAAACAGAAAGGTGAGCACAACTAGCTCAGTAAAGAATATCATGACTAAAGATAATTAAATTATCAATAGCCTTCAACAGAATTAAATCAGAGATTTAGAACATATGGTAGATGATAAAAATTTTCAACCATAGTTGCAGCGAAACGAGCAATCCATTAGAAGAGTCAAATAGACTATAAAGTCTATTATCTTCTCCACGTTAAAAGTCCACCAACAATATTTTATCCCTGTAACATCAATCAACAGTTCCTTTCCACAATCATATGAATAATTCATAATCATAATTGTGATTCTAAATTTCGCATCCAAGACGAAGATAATTTTCATCACCTGTCTTTACCTGAAACATCAAAGATCATGGTTATACCAAATCACAGTTCATGTTCATAATCATACTAATAAATTCATCTTTGCATCACGGGCCAAAGATATTCATCAACAGTTCATCTTTACACTACATGCCAAAGATATTCAACAACAAATCATCTTTGCACTACGGGCCAAAGATATTCATCAACAACTCATCTTTGCACTACAGGCCAAAGATATTCCTCAATAGTTCATACAGGCCAAATATATTATTATCTCAAAGAAATATATAATCATTTCAGAATTTATATAACCAATAATTATAACCATGTTGATCATTTCACCTTTGCACTTAAGCTAAAGATATTCAATTATAAATTCAATGGTCATGATCATACCAGTCACAATTCAACTTTTTACTACTGGACAAAGAGAACCCTAGTCATGATCATACCAATAATCTACCCATCTTTACACTCAAGTCAAAGAGAAATATCATCATTAGGGTTATAAAAATGTTATATATGATAAAAAAAAATAATATGATCAACATATAGTTTTAATCTCAAGAGTAATATTCATAAATCAACTATAATTTGGTTAGAAAAAGAAACCAATTTTGTCATAAATAGTAACTCGTGAATAGTAACTCGTGAATAGTAACTCGTGAATAGTAACTCGTGAATAGTAACTCGTGAATAGTAGCTCGTGAATAGTAGCTCGTGAATAGTAACTCATGAATAGTAACCCCGACATAAAAAGATAAGAATTTTACAAGAAAAATCCTACCAATATTCCTGTATAATGATATTGAAAGAAATAATATCATTGATAAAAAAATAGCATCCCTTACGACAATATCCCTTACTATCCCTTACTATCCCTTACCTCAAAAGAGCAGTACTTCTGACTGGAATAACGCTGAACGAACTTGCACCGTATATCAACACTCAAGATATCAAAAAAACTCACAAGAATACACTCGATAATATAGAGAGAGAAATAGAGAGAAAACTTCAGTTTCTGGTGTGATTTTCAATTCTAACCTAAGCACCCTATTTATAGGAAAATGCTTAGAACACCAAAGCAGAAAATAGAATATAATAATAATATATTTAACAAATTTTCCTTAGCCCACCTTGACCATCTGAATTCAGCCATAACACATGTTAATGATGTCCACAAAATACAAAAAAAATGTTTTTCTAAACAAAAATAATTAAAACTTCTAAAAATCAATTATTTCAGAATTTCTGAACTTCAATAATTCATAATAAATAGCCCTTTCATCAGAAAATTCGAATCTCGCGAGTTTTTATAGGAAATTCAATTCTCTACAACTTTGCAGAAGAAAGTTCTTCCAAATTTCAAACAGAAATTGACCGAAATCCATAGACGGGCGATTTTACAGTCTATAATAAATTTTCGGTCAAGAATTGTGTCCACTAACACACAAAACATGTGTTAAACATTTAATCCAGCAAAAATACTCTTCCGCCTCATATACTCATATATCCCACATTCATTGTAAAAATATCACCGTTAATATATTATTAAAATAATATATTTAAATGAATTATTTTATCAGAAAAAGATAAAATATTAATTTTCAACAATTGTCACATTAAAAATTTTCTCCATCTATATCCACATAAAATTAATATTTTTCTCATCATATAAATCAATAATTAATTATACACAAATAATATTACAGAACCACAGTACTGGCAACCAGGCCGTTCCCAGAAAAGAGGGGGCTTTCCAATAAGGATCTCTCCTTACTGGCGCGCAATTAGATGACCAAACCTCTCCTTAGACAGAACTTTCTAGACATTGCCAATAATGTTATCTAATAATATTATTCAGATAATATGAATTATTGCTCCGATAATAAAAAATACTGCGTAGTGACAATTATTAAAACAACAGTAATATAAAATATCAACGCAGCAATTATTGAATCAATAAAATAAAATACTGAACAATAATTACTGTAACAATTATTGAATAATGCCTTCTTACGTAAAAATCAATAATTAGTGCAATACCGTGTGCTACTGTGTAACAACGCGTATTACTGTGTTTTAACCACCGGGTATTCCAACAGTGTTAACGGTAACAACTACGCCGTTAATTATAAACAACTTACTCTTGTCGTTTTCTTCATCCAATCGCTTTTCGTTATGGGGCCCACAAAAGACTGCGCCGTCGTACGAATATTCTCCGACAGTAAGAATATTCCACGACCAAGCGAATATTCCCCGACAACAATGAATATTTTATAACCACTTGTGTATTTCGAAAAAAAATCATATATCACCCTTAACTTTAACATTTATCAATTTAACCATTTACTAAATAATAATTATAAGAAAAATTGAATACTTTTATTTCATAAAATTTGGGGTCTTACAATTAACCTAATGATATGGCAAGATTTTGTAGCTAACTTATAAAAATACAAAAAAGGGCGAAATGGTCATTAGACTTTTAAATTTAATGTCATTCATGCAAATGGTCCAAACCCTTAAGGTTTAGGGTTTAACCCTTTAAGGTTTAGGGTTTAACCCTTTAGATTTTAAAATACAATTCTAGGATTTCCAAATTAGGTTTCCAATAATAGAAAATTCATATTTCTAAATTATAATTAGAATTCTCTAATTATATTAAAATTTACTAATCATTATTCAAGCTTGCTAATTAGGATTAATATTTCCTAATTAAAATTACTAATTTAACAATTAAGTTTCATAATCATGCATTAGGGTTTATAACCCAAGATTTAGGGTTAAAAAATTTAATTAATCATTAGAGTTACCCCTAATTAGGTTTGTAATTAAAATGCATAAACCTTATACATAGCATTTAAATTCCCAAATAAGGATTTTAATATCCGAATTAGGGTTTTAAATTCCCGGGACTGAAATTAGTGTTTCCAAAATCAATTTCTAGGGTTTCTTATCAGACATTAGGGTTTACTATACTGAACGATGACGTTCATAATATATACCTAGGGTTTGTTACATATATCGTTTATCTGGTCAACCCTTGACCCTTAACCATATATTATACACATATACAACCGTATACACAGAACATATTCACGTATTCCCTTAATCCTGAATAATTCACCTAAATCCTTCTCAAAATTTTGAAATCTTAAAAATTCTTTCTCAAAAATATCAAACGCATACACTTATTTTATGTCTAGGTTTATTATTTAACCTTAATTCAATATTTTAAGATTTTTTTCATAAAAAAAATATCTGAATTCTCGGGTTGTCACATTCACCCCTTCTTCTAAAAATTTCGTCCCCGACATTTAGCTTACGCCTTACACCATACACCATTCCTTCTCATCATCACATGCTGCCCAATACACCACTCACAAGAGTTAAAATTTTGAAATTGTGTTGAGGGGTTATACAGACTATTGTCTGTCGTTTTTACAAAGGTTTTATGCAAATTCATCTGCAAACCTTCATAACTTACGGACATAGTGGGTAATTAATCCATTATGCCATGTACTTATTAAGTACTGCTGGTCTGATCTGTTTCTCATCACTGCCATAGGCACAAAATTTCAAAAAATTTGGTTTGGGAAAATTTTCAAAGAACGCTTAGAGTTTTCATAAACTTTAGTCTAGCTGAATCGAATAGCGTAGACTCATATCAATAATTCAATTCAATCGAATTATTTAGGTGTAGCCAAACCCCGTTAGCAAATTAAAATTTTTGAAAATATTTTTGAGAATGACGTCATGATGCCGTACTGTATTAACAGTCCATTTGAGGATGTCGTCATTGTATGACTTTGTCATAACACATCATACAATAGTGGAACAGTGATTTTTAGATTGAATTCACACTAAGTATTCCTGCGTTTATAACTCTATCAACTTTTATCATCTCTGCACCAGGTTACATGGTATATAAGTGATAAATAAAATAAATTTTGATATTTCAAATAATCTTTGTCTAGCTGAAACAAGTAGCATAGACTATACTTTAAACCATTTCAAAAATGATTACGAGTCTAAATTTTTTTTAAAAAAAAGCACATTGTGCATATTTAGCTTGATGTCAAAATTTCGAAGTCTATCATAGCTAGGAGTTTTGGAAAACCTATGTCTCCACTAATGATCAATTGCTTAGTAATCTATCTATTCCTATTATCCTCAATACTCTTTTCATACAAAACTATACCCAGTTCGTCAAACTTACCACACTTATGAGTTCAGGAACTTGCCACAATCATATGAGTTTAAGAACTTGTCATAGACAGACCTTTGGCGTC
This sequence comes from Panax notoginseng, assembly GCA_016801055.1. Lineage (NCBI taxonomy): Eukaryota > Viridiplantae > Streptophyta > Magnoliopsida > Apiales > Araliaceae > Panax > Panax notoginseng. The sequence goes on along the minus strand of CM029014.1, from coordinate 127,100,080 downwards.
CATTCGCTTAGGGGTTCATAAATATTTCATATAATTATGAGTCACGGACATACCATAAATATTAGTTTTAAGAACTCATACTTAACCTTATATTCTCTACCTATAACCTATCTATCTGTTATATACATGAGAAAAGAATCACCTTCTCAACACACATATAGCAAATAGCGCGACACAGACAGTTCAATGAATATCATTGTCAGAAACTAAGTGGTTGTTACACCAAGTACAATTCAACTCCCATACGAAGAATCATACAACTTAGCTGCTGACATGAGTCCTCAATTAAAATCCCCACTTAATACTAACTACATTCTCAATATGAATTTCATTTAATCCGTATTCATAATCCTTTCCTGAATATGTACCAATTCATAGACACACATCAATCTTTGCTGTAAACTTTTCAATCATTCACTTGATTCTTCTCCATGCTATCACCTTATTAGATCACGGGGTGATCTCATCGTATATATTACGATTTATTTTTATGTCTTGATCGTTTTGTTTTACGATCACTTATCCCGAATCTTCTAGTCTTTTAGACTCTATCGATTCACCACTATTGTTCAACTTTATTATCAGAGTTATGGAACTCTATATCTTTATAACCGGCCGAGATTCATCTTTGAATCTTACCGACACACTAACTCTATTTGAGTTAGTACTTATCCTAATCACTGCGATTATTAGTCTAAGGTATCACTACCCTAGGTTTATAACCTATAGCTTTGATACCAACTGTGAGATCCCCGAACCCGGGTCCCAAATCACCACAGATTCAGTATAATCAGTCTATCACTATTACAATCATTCTATAACTATTGCGGAAGATATAAACATAAATTGTTTATACAATAAATTTTACACACTATTCCCCAAGGTCGAGTAACCTTAATTTGTACACAATTCATAAACTATCTAATATATAACATTTTTATCATACTATACTATTACAAATTAGCTACACATAAAATCCCAAGTTGAACTTGGCTTTATCCTTTTCCTGTATTCGAACGCATTCGCCTTATCTGCAATGTTTATCATGATATAGCAAGGGTGAGCATGAAGGTTGCTCAACAAGTTTAAATTCAATAATTTAACGTTATATCATGATTGAAAGAGTTTGAATAATAAGATGGCTATAATTCATCAATATAGTTGTGAATTAGCACGAACAAACTTTTGACTGAACAAGTATTGAACATGAACAAATATATCTGGACCAACTGGTAATGAAGGTGATCAGCCTTTCATACCTGACTTATACATGCAATATGTATAGAGTACAATTTTACAATGGCAATCAGCAATAATTAACCATAAGCATATCTGAATGAAACAACTCTTAGTAGAGTTAAGTAAAACTTGCCTGAACTGTTGATTATCGTTACGCAATTTAATAAGCTTTGTCTAAACCTAATATATAAATAATATTGATATACAAATTAGAATAATATCATCACAATATTTAAAATAACCTAAACACATTTTCACATAACCCTATCAGTCTATAACACGCATGCGACCTATCCTCAAGACAAACTATAATAGTCCGAGTCGAGTTCGGTACAATTCTGACATCCCGACGGTCTAGTCGAACAATCGTCGAGTTTAAGTTCAATTAAACTCTGTTTAAACGCTTAACATTTATCTTAGATAAATTTAATATCAGTCAAAATAATTTTCCTAAGATCGTAATAATTTTCAAGTAATTTATTACTATTTATCATGATTTTTCAATCATTAAAACACATTACTATAAATTAAATAGTACTTAATTCCATTATCGTTAATATTTATTTAATATTAAATATTAATGAAATACATATCATAATATTATAATTTTTTATAATATCACAAAGTATTTTTTTTATACTTTAAAATCATATTTATATGTTTTTTAAACAATTAAATCCATTATCCGATAATTGCTATCAATATTAAAATATTAATATTTTCATGGCAAAATATCAAAAGTTATATTTTACAACTTGCAATATTTTTATAGCCCTTAAATCATTTTTATATGATTTATAAAATAGTAATTCTATTTTTTCACAATTTATTTAATATATTTATTAAATAAATTAACTATCATTAATATTGATTAATTAAAGAAATTTCTCACAAAATATTAAAAGTCACCAAAAATAAGTTAAAATATTTTCTTATATCATAATATAATTTTTCATTATTTTTCAAGTAATAAAATCATTTTTAAATAATTTATTTAATAGTATAATTAAATTAATTAAATACCATTTATATTCCAAAAATATTAAATATTTATGAAATATACTCAAAATAGTTAAAAACTAATTTTCAGCCTTTAAAATAATTTTTAGGAATTTATTTTGTATTTTTCATAATTAAAAACCATTTTTATCTGTTTATTTATTAAAATAAATCGTTTTTCGAAAATAAGTGTCGCAGTCAGCGAGGTGCCTTGTTTGACCATAATTAAATACGTGTTCTTGTTGATTTATGGGCTTGAATTCATGTTACAATTGTAGTACTTACGTAATATTACATGTTTCAGCAACTATATAGGTCATACAACATCACACTTAGAAGATCTGAGCCTTCAAAATATCTTATAACACTGTTCTTTATTTCTGGGTTTTCCAGAAAAGGAAGAACAGTCGTAGGTGCTATATTTACCTCCTTAGATCGTGAGTTCTAATTCTGTTTTGTGTGATTTACTAGTTCAAGCTTGTTGTCCAGATGTCAGGGTACATATAGAACTCACTAGATCAACTTAAAAACATTACCATCCTAAGATCTGGACCGGTCAAAGTTGTGAAAAGAAACTGCCCCTTTGAAGATCTGGGTTACCCAGAATCTTCATCAGGCGATTTGGTCAACGCTCGTTTGACCCTGATTTAATCCAATTACGGGTTTGATATTGGAGTTCTAGAGGCAGGAATGGTTAGCCTACATGTCAGTCTACAACAATATTACAACAACATGGCCTAAATCATTACAAGCAGCAAGATCAGAGGGCATCAAAATGCATGTCAGGAATTTTGGGAATTTTTTGGGCTGCCCAGAAAGCATATCCGTGATCGGTCAACGTGCTTTGACCATCCATATCAGGAGATGTAGGCTTGATCCGACCCTGTATCCAGTTTCAGATCAAAGCCTACATGACATAGAACATATCTATAACATAAAACACACCAAAACAATAACAAATAAAGATCTAAGGCCTCTGACATACGGTTGTCAGGCCATTTTTCAAACTTTTCCCAGATTTCTAGAAATGTTATTTTCGTGCATCTAAGTGTTATGGATCCATGATCCATCAACCCAGATCATTAAAAGACACCATCTAACATAACTTAAAACATCAAACCATAACATCTAACATAAAACACATGGATCTTCAAGTCTAGGGTTTATACCTCTTTTAAAGCTTGATCCTTGGATTTGATCATCATGATCTGTTATACGCAAGCTAAAGTATGATCTTAGCTTAACTTTTCTCACTTCATCACTCTACATTTCCGAAATTTTAAGAGAGAGAGAGAGAGTCTTGGAAAAATGAAAAGTAAAGTAATCTTTCTCTCTCTTTATAATCTATATATTTGTTGTATGTAATCTAATGGCTGGCAATTTGGCTGATAATTGAGATATAGAGTACATGCTAGGCCTAGGGTTAGTCATCAACCTAAAGATACAACAAGATTTTATAGCTAAATTATAAAAATACAAAAAAGGGTAAAATGGTCATTAGACTTTTAAATTTAATGGCATTCATGTAAATGGTCCAAACCCTTAAGGTTTAGGGTTTAACCCTTAAGATTTAGGGTTTAACCCTTTAGGTTTCAAAATATAATTATAGGATTTCCAAATTAGGTTTCCAATAATAGAAAATTCATATTTCTAAATTATAATTAGAATTCTCTAATTATATTGTAATTTACTAATCATTATTCAAGCTTGCTAATTAGGATTAATTTTTCCTAATTAAAATTACTAATTTAACAATTAAGTTTCATAATCATGCATTAGGGTTTATAACCCAAGATTTAGGGTTTAAAAATCTAATTAATCATTAGGGTTACCCCTAATTAGGTTTGTAATTAAAATACATAAACCTTATACATAGCATTTAAATTTCCAAATTAAGATTTTAATATCCGAATTAGGGTTTTAAATTCTCGGAACTGAAATTAGTGTTTTCAAAACCGATTTCTAGGGTTTCTTATCAGACGTTAGGGTTTACTATATTGAACGATGACGTTCTTAATATATACCTAGGGTTTGTTACAGATATCGTTTATCTGGTCAACCTTAACCCTTAACCACATACTGTACACATATACAGCCGTATACACAGAACATATTCACGTATTCCCTTAATTCTGAATAATTCACCTAAATCCTTCTCAAAATTTTGAAATCTTAAAATTCTTTCTAAAAAATATCAAACGCATACACTTATTTTCTGTTTAGGTTTATTATTTAACCTTAATTAAATATTTTAAGATTTTTTTTAAAATATCTGAATTATCGGGTTGTCACAGAACATTTTTTAAAAATTGACCTTAGAATAGGTTATCATTAATTGAAGGTAAGAAAGGAGGATGTGCCGAAAATAGCCTTTAGGACACGCTATGGACATTATGAGTTTCTTGTAATGTCTTTTGGATTGACAAATGCACCAGCAGCATTTATGTGTTTAATGAATCGAGTGTTTAAACCATGCTTGGACAAATTTGTTGTAGTGTTTATCGATGATATTCTGGTATACTCGAAAACACGGGAAGAGCATACTGAACACTTGAGAGTCATTTTGGAGATATTACGAAAGGAACAACTTTATGCAAAGTTTTCCAAGTGTGAATTCTGGTTAAAGAGAGTTCAATTTTTAGGCTATGTAATTGACAATAATGGAATATCTGTAGATCCAACTAAGGTCGAAACGGTTATGAATTGGGAACAACTAATAACTCCAACAGAAGTATGAAGTTTTCTCGGTTTAGCGGTTTAGCGGGTTATTATCGACGGTTTATAAAAGATTTTTCAAAAATAGCAACCCCATTAACCAATTTAACTCAAAAGACGGTAAAATACGACTGGACAGATAAATATGAAGAGAGCTCCCAAGAGTTGGTGAAGCGAATGTCTCCAGTGTTGTCCTTACCGGATGATACATGAGGCCTTGTAGTATTTAGTGGTGCATCACACAGAGGTTTAGGATGTGTCTTGATGCAACATGGGAAAGTGATTACTTATGCATTACGACAACTCAAAGATTATGAGAAAAGGTATCTTACTCATGACCTAGAGTTAGCCACAGTAGTTTTTGCTCTAAAAATTTGGAGACATTACTTGTATGGGGAGAAGTGCGAAATATATACAGATCACAAAAGTCTGAAATATATTTTTACACAAAAGAAACTAAATTTAAGGCAGAGAAGATGGTTAGAACTGATAAAGGATTTTGACTGTGAAATCTTATATCATCCTGGTAAAGCTAATGTCGTAGCTGATGCGTTGAGTAGAAAGAATCGGGCTAAATTGAACGCAATAACCACCAATGATTGGTTAATAAAAGATTTTGAAAAATTAAAAATTGAGGTGGAATGTCCAACTACCTCTACCCAAAAAAAAATTATACATTTTAGAGGGAGTTTCATCTCTACTTGATAGAATCAAAGAGATGTAGAAAAAGGATGAAGAATGTCTAAAGTATAAGTCTAATCTAACTCATGACAAGTATAGCAAATTCAGAATAGATAAGAATGGAATAATAAGATATGAAGATAGAATCTGTGTTCCGTTAAACCAAGTTTTAAAAGACAAAATTTTAAACGAAGCTCATAATTCTAAATTTGCCATTCATCCTGGCAGTACTAAATTGTACAAGGATTTAAGTCGACGCTTTTGGTGGTCGAATATGAAAAGAGAAATAGTTGAATGGGTAAGCAAATGTCTCACATGTCAAATGGTTAAGGCTGAGCATCAAAGGCCGAGTGGTTTACTTTAACCCTTACCAATTCCTGAGTGGAAGTGGGAACATATAACCATGGACTTTGTTGTAGGCCTTCCAGCTACATAAAAGGGCCATAATGCCATTTGGGTAATTATTGACCGTTTAACCAAATCAACTCACTTTTTACCTATTAAAATTACTCATAACTTAGATCACATTGCCAAGCTATACATTAATGAAATTATCTCTAGGCATGGTGTGCCTGTTTCCATAGTATTAGATCGAGATCCAAGTTTTACTTTAAATTTTTGGAAAAGTCTTCAGAAACACTTAGGAACACAATTAAGATTGAGTACAGCTTATCATCCTTAGACTGATGGACAGAGTGAGAGAACCATACAAACATTAGAGGATATGTTGAGAACATGTATCATAGACTTCAAAGGAAGTTAGGAAGATTAGTTATCTTTAGTAGAATTTGCTTATAATAATAGTTATCATGCTAGCATAAGTATACCACTCTATGAAGCCTTATACGGGAGAAAATATAGAACACCTTTGTGTTGGGATGAAGTCGGGGAAAGACAAATGTTAAGACCTGAAATAATTCAACAAACAACTGAAACCATCAGAATTATACGTAAACGATTACAAGCATCTCAAGATCGACAAAGGAAATATGATGATCTACATTGTCAACGACGAAACTTTAACGTAGGAAGCCACGTATTCTTAAAGGTATCTCCTTGGAAGGGCAATATACGTTTTGTCAAGAAAGGAAAACTAAGTCCGAGATTCATTGGACCTTTTGAAATTTTGACAAGGATTGGTGAAGTTGCTTATGAAATAGCATTACCTCCTGAGTTGAACCGTATTCATAATGTGTTTCATATGTCCGTATTACGACCATACAAACCTGATTATAAACACGTTATAAATTATGAGTCAATCCAAATTGAAGAAGATCTTTCTTATGTAGAAGAACTTGTGTAGATCGTCGACCGTAAAGAGCAAGTCCTAAGAAATAAAGTGATAGCATCGGTCAAAGTGATTTGGAGGAATCAAAACGTTGAAGAGGCTGCATGGGAGCTCAAAGATAAAATGCAAGAGAATTATCCTCAATTGTTTACTTAACTTATATTGTAATTTCGAGGATGAAATTCTAATTAGTGAGGGTGAATGTAAAAACCCAAAACCCTAATAGGACTCGGTTATGTAAAATTCAGTTACATCAATAAAAAAATTTCGTTCTGAATGTGTTATGTGTTAATATATACTCTTTTTTAACAAATTTGGTCAAATAAAATTTTTTCCAAAAAACGTCGTGCTTGACACCTCGTGCTTAAAAATTTTCTTCCGAAATCGAACTTTTCGGTATATTTGTTTTGACAAGTTGCTTTGTCGTGCTTACACTGACAAAACGCTTTGTCGTGCTTGTTAGGATTAGTGGGAAATCTAGGTTAGTAACCCTAGATTAATAAACCCTAACCTAATCAGCAAAACCCTAACCCTAATTTGTAAACTTAACCCTAATTAGCTAAATTAACCCTAATTAGATTATTTTAACACCTAATCATGATTAGTAAACTTCAATTAGGTGCTAATAAACATCATTTAACAATCCGAATCAATAAAAATAAAACTCTAATCGAGATTAGTGAAGATTAGGGCATAATTAGGCTACTAAACTAACATAACTAGCTCACAAGTAGGTTAGGAGTCACCAATGCAAGTTCCTAGGCTGCACATGACATGCTTTTAACTCCCAATCATGAGTAGAGTCATCAGATTTGATATTTGTGGAGGCGAGTAGCTTGAAAATGTCAAAAAAGCCAAGTTGAAGAATTCTATAAATAGGAACCCTAGATCAGAGCAAACTCACGAAATCTTTAAGCCATTAATTATACACTTATATACATACCAAATAAAGCCTGGGTGATAGCAGCAACTAAATCAGAAGATAGAATCAAAAATCAAAGCAAGTAAGGTGCAAACCCTAATTCATAGCTAGCTCTTTGATCCTTTGTTAATTTTATTGTTTAGATGTTTAGAATTATGTATTAGAATGTTAGAAAGTATGTTAGATTGATAGAACATGTTTTCATAACATCTAGATGCCTTAATTAAGTGTTTTTAGAAATCTAGAAATTTTGAAAATCAAGCCTGACAGCCGAATGTCAGAGCTTGTAGATTCGTATGTGTTCATGTTTAGGTCTGTTATTTGTATGATATTTGTAGCCTGATAGTAGGTCTTTTATCTGAAAAAGAAAACAAGTTCATTAGAACCATATATTGCAAGTTATAGGTGGTCAAAGTGAGTTAACCGTTCACGGAGTTCTGTTTTCTGGGTTACCCAGAAAACTCAATAACAGTTTGAACCGACTACTTTGACCAGCCTTTTGATCGCTTTCTGTTTATTATTTTTGTAACTTTTTGTTTTACATTAACACCTTAATATACATACTACATATCTATGATGTTAATTTGCTTAAACAACTCATAGGATTACTAGAATTAATGGTCAAAAGTCGTTGACCGAGCATAAATAGAGACCTTAGATTTTTGCGTTGTTCAAGTTAGTGTTATATATATGTACCCTGGCATATATACTACATGTTACAACAAACACAACACACATCTATTACACAGAATCAGAGATATTAAAGCCACAAAATCGTTGACCGGCCATGACCACTGTTCTGGGTTGCCCAGAAACTCAAGAACAACTCTGACAGTGACTTTGAGCCTCTATAACTTCTTGTTATATGTAGGTTAAAGCATGAAGTTTACTTAATATTATACTACTGTAAGAGTACTATAACACCAATACTTGTCCAAACCCAGAATCATAAACCATAGCTAGATAAATCGTGGTCGAACTGGTCCCTCGACCATGACCAACTGTCTGCCCAGAAGCTCAAGAACACCTATATCGACACTTATGGTCATTGTAGTGCTTTAGCGATGGACAACAATTGTTTTTCTAAAAATTAATTTATAAAAATTAGAAATAATTAATAAATAAAAATAAATACAAAAATAGTTTTAAAAATTATATTAAATAATTATAATTAATTTCTGATATTTTTACATAAATTTAATAAATATTTAATTTTATTTAGACATTATTAATAATTAACTTAATAATAAAGTAATTAGAATAATTATTTATAAATACCTAATAATTATTAAAAAATAATATTAATAATATAAAAATCATAATATATGGTTAAAAATTATCTAAAAATAATAAACAATGTTTTTTAAAATTTTATGTAAATATTAATTGCCTAAAAATAGAAATAAATGATTTAAAAATCATTTAAAGGATAAATAAATGTTTTAAAAATATTTTTAAAACTTCTAAAAATTATTATAAAGGATATACAAATTATCTAAAAATATAATAAAATTAATAAATAAAATTTAGTCCATATATCAACTTATTTAATATTCGGTAAAGACATTGAACACCGAAACCTTATCGAATCTAACCCGATCTTATATAAATGTTATATTTGAGTACTGTTATCAATACTAACGTGTTAAATTTATATATATGAACATCGTAGGTATTTATTAAACGAATTGAGCAGCATAACTTGACTGATCTACGCTCAGGCAAGTTCTTCTTAAACCTTAAACTACTTATACAAATTTCTCAACCCTGTTTATTCGTTGAACAAGATTTGGTTCTTGATATGCTGTTGATATAATATACTACACCTACAATTGAATTACCTTTTATTGCAAGGTTATTGCTATAGTTTGAGCATTACTAAGAAATGAATTGTTTATTCATATTGATTGTTAAGCATAAATTATTATGTCAAACCAAATTGTTTGGTAAGACATCCTATTATGAAGTTGGGTATCCCGTAAGGGATCATAATTCGGTTGATAATATATTGACATTAATTTGGGTGCATTTGAGCATTGGTAGGATGAGATGCATACTCCTAGGATATTGAATAGGCTGATCCCCTATCTCATATCTAAACAATGTTTCTAAGTCTGTGTGACTGATAGAAATAAAAATACAAAAAATGGTAACAATCAGTCAAAATTTGAATGGTTATATTTCTTCAAATCATATATTGTTATAAATACAAAACTTGTTGAGCATGTCATAGCTCACTCTTGCAAATTATTCCCTTTACAGTTTTAGATGGTAATCCTGGAACATCTAGAGTCGATAAAGGGAAGCGTCCCTGCTTAGATTTGGTTATATTCATGTCTAGTTGAATACTTTGTAATAAGAAACTTGTTATGAGAATCATGTAATCGAACCTTAATATTGACACACACACACACACACACACACACACATATATATATATAGCATCTTTTATTTCCGCAACCGTGTTTTCTTACATATATAGATGTAAATTTAGAATTCTTTGAATCTAGTTGAGTTCCTTGGGAACTATTTATCTAAGTGAGGGTATTAGTAATATGGACTATTCATGTTATTACTGATATTCTGGATTTCGGATAAATAGTTACTATCGATACGATAATATAAATTCACATGACATAGACTATACATCTGGGTGAGGGTATTAGTAATATTGATTGTTCATGTTATTACTGATATTCTAAATTTCGGATAGATAGATTCTATTCACAGATACAGTTCATATATCCAAGTGAGGGTATCCAAACACAGTAATAGTTCTCTTGAGAATTGCCATCGATTATGAGATACTGTGAATCTTGGATCTATGAGAATTATATATGATGGTCCCATAATTTAATATAAGCTTATAATCAGATACCATTGGTGTATAGATTTAAATGCATTATATTGATTTGTTGTAAGCATTATATCAGATACCATAGGAGTATAGATATGGGGGCGTTACAGGTCCTTAATACAAACTGGGGCGCTATAGCGCCAGTTAATAGTTTGACCCATAAATTTGATTTTTAATATACAATTGCGTACTTGTTAATATAGTTTAATCTTATGACTATAAAATGTAATTAATCATGTTGTGGTGTTGTTATAATACCAAATATAACAATTATTATTTGTAAGTAATGAGTTATGTGATAATTGAGATTGGTGTTAATAAATTAGAAGTGTGGTTTAATCATATGGTTAAACCTAAGACCAAGGGTTCTAAATGAAACCGATATTTTATTATCTAACGTGATCATGTGGTAACTAATTATGTTACAATGACATGTGTATAGGATATTTGGGAACATGAGTTATAACTATTTAGCTTACACGCAAGGCAAGTTTTCGAACCCTACTCTTATTTAAACAAGTTCTCCAACCCTAATCTCTATTCTAGCTTATCCTACCTTGTTTATAATTATGTAACTTTGTTATTCTATCTTGTTATTAAAATTACGCAAGTTCTTGAATTCTATTAAGCAAAGTTCGTAATTCTTTTTCCTTATTGGAAAGTGCAACATTAGCTTATCATTTTTGTTCAAGCAAGGTTTATTATATCTTCTCGCTATACAAATAATGCCTCCAAATCTTTAAGGCAAAAACTACCGCTGTTAACTACAGGTCATGAGTCGGATATCCCTTCTCATAATCTTTCAGCTGACGTGAAGCATATGCAATGACCCGGCCGTGTTGCATCAGTACACAACGAAGACCCTTGTGTGACGCTTCACTATACACTATAAACCCTCTCGTGTTATCCGGTAAGACCAACACATGTTCTTGACTAAGCCTCTTCTTTAATTTTAGGAAACTTTCTTTACACTTCTCCGTCTAAACAAACTTAATTGTCTTTCTGGTAAGATTGGTCAACGATGACGCTAATTTCAAAAAATCCTGAATAAATCTTCGATAGTATCCCGCTAATCCAAAGAAACTCCTGATTTCTGTCGGCGTTCGGTTGTTCCCAATTGATAACCACTTCTACCTTCGCTGGATCCACCAAAACACCATTCTTGTCGATGGTGTGTCCCGAAAACTGCAATCTCTGCAACCAAAACTCGCACTTGGAGAATTTTGCATACAACTTCTCCCTCCTTAGTGTCTCCAACACTATCCAAAGATGCTCGGTGTGTTCTTCCTCCGTCTCTGAATACACTAGAATGTCATCAATGAATATGACAACAAACTTATCCAAATACTGTTTGAACACTCTATTCATCAAATTCATAAATGTTACTGGTGCGTTCGTTAATCCGAATGACATTACCAGAAACTCAAAGTGTCCATACCGAGTTTTGAATGTCGTCTTTGGAATGTCCTCCGGCCTCACTTTCAATTGGTTATAACTGGTCCTCAAGTCAATCTTTGAAAAGTACTTTGCCCCTTCAACTGATCAAACAAATCATCTATCCTGGGCAACGGGTACTTGTTCTTAATGGTGACCTTGTTCAACTCTCGGTAGTCGATACAAAATCTTCGCAACCCATCTTTCTTCTTTGTGATTAAGACTAGTGCTCCCCACGGTGATACGCTCGGTTGAATGTATCCCTTATCTAACAACTTTTGTAATTGAGCTATCAGTTCTTTAATCTCTACCGGTGCCATACGATACGGCGCTTTGTATACCAGTGATGTCCCTAGTGCAAAATTAATAACAAACTCAATCTCTCTATCCGGTGGCAATATCAAAATCTCATCTGGGAAGGCATCAACGAACTCCCTTAAAATAGGTATATGAATCAGTTCACCCTCGACTCGTCGAGTATCAACCACATGAGCCAAATAACCTATATAACCCTTCCTAAGCAATCTCTGCACTTGCACCATCATCAGACAATGAGATTGCCTCGACGATTTACTACCATAAAATACCACATTGGACTTATTCGGAGTCTTAAGGTGTACACACTTCTTCTTACAATCTATAACTGCTCCGTGAACTGATAACCAATCCATTCCAAGTATTACATCGAACTCCCCCAAATGAATCAATATCAAATCCACTTTGAGCTTAAATCCTCTTAATTTGGTATAACAATTCCTATGAATGTATTCTATAGGGATAATTTCCTTGTTCGCTACTTCTATGTTCATAGGGTGTTCTAATCTTTCACGGGGTAAGTCTAACTATTTATCGAATTCTTTAGAAACAAAAGAGCAGGTAGCATCAGAATCAAATAACACATATGCATCTATATCATCGATCAGAATGATACCTGACACCACATCCTTAGACTCCACCGCATTCTGTACGATCATGTTGAACGTTCGTGCTGTTGGTCTGTTGGCTTAACTGGCTGGCCCTCCAATGTTCAGCCCATTGTTGCTGATGTTGCGGTTGTCGCTAGCTGCATCGCCCTTTCTCTTCGGGCAGTCCTTGATTTGATGGTACATGGCTCCACATGAGAAATATTCTCCCTTCTACTTATTCGGACACTGAGGAGGCATGTTCCCCGGTTGTTTGCAATGATAACAAATACTCTTTCCCTTCATGCACTCCCCCGAGTAATTCCTCCCACAGTTGTTGCACTTCATACTTTTCTTGGCCTCCCCCCGAACTTATTACCTCTAGAGTATTGGCTCTCCGTCCATTTACGCTTGTTAGGGTTGCTACCTCCGCTGGTTCCCCCTTTCTATCTTTCCTGACTGGTCTTCTTTTCTTGTTTGAATCGAGCGATGGTTTCATTGCGTCCTTTAGCAATGATAGCCCTTTCCAATAGATCAGAGTAAGTCTTAATCTTTAATACAACCACTGCTTTTTTCACCCATAGTTTTAGTCCTAATTCGAACATCCTTGCCTTCCTAGCCTCCGTGTTAACCTGATGTGACGCGAATCGGGCCAACTCGTTAAATTTTGTCGTGTACTCTACGACAGACATGCTACCTTGCTTCAATTCCAGAAACTTAACTTCCATATTCTATTACGTATTCTCTGAGAAATAATTCTCGAGGAATAGCACCTTAAATCTATCCTAAGGAATAACTCCTTCATCTGTTCGGCCCTTATTGGCTTTCCACTAATAGTTAGCTTCACCCTTCATCATGAAAGTGGCAAAACTTGTCTTCTGTACTTCGGCCACTCGTGCGACCTCAAACACCTTCTATATTTCTCCTATCCATGTTTGGGCTTTAATTAGGTCCAAGGTTCCCCAGAACTCCGGTTGTCTTACTAATTTAAAGTCCTTAAAGCTAGCCATGTGATGTCCTGGTTGCCCTGCTGCTGGCGGGGGTCTGTTTTGCATTGCCTTGGTTAACAGGTTAACGAAGTTCTGCATTGGATTGACTTTTGCCCCTCCACCATTGTTAACGGATCCTTCCTCTCTCTGGTTCCGCGGTACTCTCCTAGGCGGCATGATCTGAGGAAAGGAAGAAAACTATTAGGCTTTATGTGATATGATATCCATGTTAGCATTAAGAAGTTTAAGACGTCTATCAATCATATTTTATTTAAATAATCAACTTCAGTATCACAATAAAACTCGATGGGTTTCCTCAGCCAAGCACTTACATACTCTACTTGAGTTTTCTACTAAGGTTATAACCTAGGTTTTGCATTCCTAACGTTTATAACCTACAGCTCTGATACCAACCTGTGACACCCCTGAAACTGGGTCCTCTGACCCCAGTTCGGTTGTCACGATAAACTACAAACATCCACTTCTAAACAACATACAATAACTAAAATGCGGAATATAATAAACGTACGTCATTCATTCAAAAGGTGTTACTAGTCCCAAGATTTGATAACCTTAATACAATCTTACAAACATACCCTAAAATAATCAGTAGGGTTCATATTACATAACAGTAATTTAAACTAGGCATAAAGTAAAGTTTTCTCCTCGTAACTATCCTACATCTTTCCTTTACCCTTGTCCTTCCCTAAGGTCTCAAGCTTAACTGCAATATAATTCATGATATAGCAAGGATGAGCAACAAGTTTGCTCAGCAAGTTTAAATGCAACAATAAGTATATATATCATGATGAATGGAAAATATCTGACAATAAATTCAACAATATGAATATCTGAAGGATTCAACACTATGAATATTAGAAGCAAAGATAATGATTGCTTTTAGAATAACTGATAGTCAAGTAGACTTTGAACTCTAAAACTCCAATGGAGTCAATAGCTGATTGACCCTTTGGTTACTGGCTACAGAATAAGTACTTGAGGGGATCAGCCTCGCGTACACCATGTATATGCATACCATTTAAATATGCTCTTTGTATCTTATTTTAGATACTTGGGTTACTCCCCTATCATAAAAAGGGGTGTTATTTCAGTCTAAGAATCCTTACCATCAATTGGTTTGGATAGCTTTTATAAAACTTCATACACTTTGTCTGACCAAACAAAGGTTCAGACTCTATCTGACACAGTTCAAGAATTATAGAACTTTAAATGATGTACAATTCCAAGAATATACAAACTTAAGTGCACTAAGTGTGAATATCAATAATATCGATGTGGAATAATTGTAAGGTAATTAAACCACTTAATAACATGCTTGGAAATAGAATTCAAGCTTAAATGAATAACTTTCAATTCAACAATAACCTGCTCAATACAGTATGAGAAGGATATGAAACTTTCACAAAAATAAGTGAAGTTTAGAAACTTGCATAATCAAAGAGTGAAGTTCGGAGACTTGCTCAATATAAATTTGAGTAAGGTTAGGGAACTTGCCTGCTTGCTCAGCCACAATTTAATTCTAGCTTTAATTAACTTGTGTTAAAATAACCTAACATTAACAAGTCGGTCTTTCCAATTAGTATGTGTAAACTAATATGAGTCTACACTTATAAGAATCAAATAATCACATAGCATACTTCTATACATGTGTCATTACATTACCCGATTAGTTTCTAACACACTATGTCATAGTTGAAATCACAATTGACTTTAAAGTTGTAAACACTAATTCATCATAGGTCCCTTTCAATATCATGCTCATTATCACATGAATACTATACTGGACAAGTATTACAGATTAAAGTAACAATATATGCATGCATCAGTTCTCCATTTATTAACAGAACTCAGACCTCACTATAGGACGGCGCGGCCGCGTTTGGTTTGTATTGAGTAGTGGCACGGCCGCGCTGCTCCTGGTGTAAACCAAGACATGGCTGCTCCTGTAGAAAACCAGTGTACACACGTCTTGCACATATATGAATAATCATGCAAAACATATATGCCAGTGTGTGGATAACTAAGTTTGACCCTACATTCTATCTTTAACATAGGTCATTATCCATCCTCATTAAATCAATACTTTAAAGTGTTCTATTCAAAATTTTCTTACGTTCGATCGTTAAACACATACTATATGATCCATAGGTCTTAACAATACATGCTTGCATATATTTCATGTACACATAGCTCATATAGTCTCTTTCTTGAAATTCCCCTTTTTAATCATGTTTGAATATCTTATATTACCTTTAACCATATAACTAACATATTGGTCACATTTTAATGTATATTAGAACTTGATACATTGGCACATGAAGTCATGACATGTATTATGCGATGTTTATCAAAATTTAGTTTCCAAATCCTTATACTTCTTTGAACGTTTATACTTAAATCAACTAACATGGCTTACTATATATGTAGCAAATCTCTGTCCAAAGGTTAAGGTTGTTTATAAGCATATAATAACTAAAATAGCACGCTTAGAAAGGAACAAGATCACAAAATTACTACACATGACTTACAGCCGGTGCGGTCGCGCGGTCATGTACTATGGAAGTGGCGCGACCGCGCCACTTCGAGCAAAACAAAGAAATGAAGGCTCTGCTTCTGCAGAGCTTCATCACAACCCATGTCAAAACTATATCCAGACAACTACAAAGCTTCTAGACTTGCAAACAAACTCAGACAACACAATGACATGCCATTCTATATCAATTAACAGAGAATTCTTGAGAATTACAAGAATTTGCCAAAACTCAACTTAAGAACAAAAATTTAGATTTTATACCTCTTGAAGCTTAATTGAATTCTCCAACACATTGATTATACTCCTTCAATTGCTCAGCATCTTAAAACTCTCAAACTTAGAATTTGGCAGACAAATTTCTCAGTAACGGGAAATGAAAATGCAACTATCCTTTTATAGATAAAGGATGAACTGGATTTTGGGTTTACATGGAGGTTGGAATCCATGGAGTTTTGAAAGGAAACAATGGCCAACCGCGAGTTGGCCAACCACCAGTTGCCTAGCCATCATCACCACCCATTCTAGCCTTGCTGAGTTTTACGCAATGGAGAGTAGGACGCTGTTTATGTACTAGTGGGTCACTCAATTTGGGACAAAAGGAATTCTCAGCAATAAGATTGGTTTGGTTACTATAATTCTCAAAATGTAATTTCAATGTGTTAATGATACTACACAATGGAAAGTTGGAGATTATTTATGTACTCACATGAATGCAATAACTCTTACTATATAGTCTATATATATATATGTAATATATAGACATATTAATGTGTCACCTTGTAAAATATATAGTTAACTACCGTATAATAAAGGTTTACTATATTGCATGCTTGCACAAATTAATCACATTATATTTATTAATCTCTTACTCATTAATTATTATTTATTCATAATAATTATTAATCAACACATTATCAATTAATTACCCATAATTGCAATTAATCAATATGTTCAAATCCTGCCACTATATTCAAATAAATTGAATATTTAATTATTAATAATCCTATCAATTCTTTGATATTAAAGTTTTAGGGTTAGTCCACTAATTTAAATAAACTATTAGTGACTCCCTTTAGTCATTTCATAAATTCACATAACCACATAAGGTTTAAATAGACTCACAAAACTAACTCATTAAAAATTAAATCACATATTTATTTAATAAGGAGTTTAAAATTCACAGTCATTACATCCCTCCCCCCTTATAAAAATTCCATCCTCGTAATTGTAAAAATAAGGTTACTCAAATAAAAACGGATAATTCGCTCTCATTTTCTCTTCTAGTTCCCACGTAGCTTCTTCGACTACGTGATTCCTCTAGAGAATCTTAACGGAATGAATGATTTTATTCCTCAGCTTCTGTTCCTTCCTATCTAGTATCTGGACAGGAACTTCCTCATACGATAAGTCTTTCTCGACTTGGATTGGTTCATAGGAGATAACGTGCTTGTAGTCTGGTTTATACGACCGTAATACTGACACATAAAACACATTGTGAATGTACTCAAGTTAAAGAGGTAACGCTACCTCATAAGCCAAAAAGTCAAAGTCGAGCATCAGAAACCAAGCAGATTACTTCATTCGTTGAAAATACCAGAATGGAAGTGGGAGCATATCACAATAGATTTTATGGTAGGTCTTCTGACTACTCAAAAAGGGTATGACGCAATTTGGGTGATAGTGGACAGACTGAAGAAATCAACACACTTTTTGCCTATAAAGATTAGATTTAATCTTGATCAGTTGGCAAAGTTGTACGTCAAGGAGATCGTTTCAAGACATGGAGTTCTATTGTCAATTATGTCAGATAAAGATCTGAGATTCACGTCAAACTTCTAGAAGAAACTACAAGAATGCATGGGAACTGTGACGAATGAATTATTTGAGTTGTGATTCTGAGTACAGAATCCTTGTAAGGAAGGAAGGATGTAACAATCCAGAATTTTATTTGTAATTTAAAATATTTATTAAATTAAATAAATATTTTATTTATGTGGTTGTTGTTAGTATATATTTGTGAATTAAATTTATTAGATAATACTCTAATTTAATTTAACAGTTAGAGAGTTGTTAAAGATTACATGAGTTGCTATATTGCTGTCGTAATTTAATAATTAAAGTGATATATTAATTATTAAATAAAATTATAATGAGATTATAATTTTGTGATATTTGGTTAAGTGAAAAATTTATTTAGTATGTGGTAATTAGTTTATTTAATTAAGATTGGATATGAAAATCCAAGTAAACAATGCGGGACAATAAACTATATTATAAATGACTTATAAAAATAAATTAAACGAGTTTTAATTTGGTTTTACCAAACAAAGCCTTAGAGTTTTTAAAATTCTTGTTTTAATCTTGTTTTGCCAAACAAGGTTTAAGGAATGACTAAATCATTATTTCAAGTGGTTTTACCAAACAAGGCATAAGGGTTGTAAGTTATTAATTTTTAAAGTGGTTTAGCCAAACAAGCCTTATGGCTTTTGATTTTCAAATAATATAACTGACATCAGTCATATATGTATTTATGTTGTATATTAATAGGTATTATAAGTATACGTATATTATATTAACATATATCAGTTTATATTACGTATTACTAAAAGAGAAAGGAAGAACAAAGAGAAGAAGAGAGAATACAGAGAAGAAGAAGAGGAGGAGGAAGAAGAAGAAGATGAAGAAGGGAAACCTTGAGTAAACAAAAGAAAAACTTTCATCATCTTCATCTTTTCTCCTAATTCAACCTAGAAATGTATCAACTTAACCCTTATACTAAATTAAGATATTTTGTATTTAGTCTTTGTAAAATTAGGTTTTCATGATTGTGAATTTAGGAGCATATCTAGTGTTCATATGTTTTCATGTATACGCTTACATGAGATTTTTATAGTTGTTTAAAGGTTTCAATTCACAAAGATATGATGAACATGATGAAATCATGTTCATAGTGTTTGATTATGAAGTTATGTTGAAAATTGTGCTTAAATCTTTGATGTGAGCATGAGTTATGTGTAATATGGGTTATATTATGAGTTATATGGTTGTTCTAGCAATTCAATTCATGTAATTTTGATAAACAAGAGAAATTTTGTTCATAATGATTTTCTGTGAATTAATTTCTAAAAAATGGCTTTTGAAACTATCAAATTGATGTTTGGTTATGATTTAATGTTGAAATTGATCATGTATTATGTTAGTATGCTAAGAATATGAGTTATCAAAGTTGAAATTACTTGAATCGGTTTAAAAACGAATTCACAGGGAAGAATTTCGCTATGAATGTCAAAAGAAGAGGAAATAAGAAAAATAGTGAAATTAAAGGTTGTAATCTTTGATATTTATGTTGTTTATGTGGTTAAAAACGTGTTAGAAACATTAGTTTATCTTTCTGTAAACATATTACACCTTGGGTAGGTTGGTATGGTTGTTAGAAAGGAATTTGTAGGCCTAATTTGGCTTTCTGTAGTGTTCTACATCAAAAATCACAAAAACGAAGAAGGGACCCCCGCCCTGGCGGGCCCCCTAGTACAAAAACCCCACCCCGGTGGGGGGGGGGGCTGGGTAGTCTACCCAGCCAAATTTTGGAAAAAAAACTATCCGCACATGTTTTACTAAAACGAGCATAACGTTTTCACACGAACTCTGATTGAGGTGAATTAAGATGATCCGAAACGAGGACGAATAGACCTACAACTTGTATTCTTTAAGTTTTTGAATTTTTGGCCGTGAAAATGGGTCAAAATAGCTATCTTTAGGACTATTGTGTTTTTGGAGGCAATCGGAGGGCGTCGGAAATGAACGTATGCAAGTGTAGTGCCCTTGACGATAAAAGATGTTGTTCTAAGTCATAAAATATGAAGGTTAGTAAACATAATGATACTTAACATTAATATAATGATGTATTCGATAAGTTGTATAAGCATACTAAGCACACACAAGAGAGACAAATCGGGCATGTGACGAATGAACGTCGAAATGCCGTGATAAGAGTTAATGAACGTAAAAAGTGTTTTGAGTCAAATGAAATGGATATTATAAGATATGAAATGGGTTTAACATAAAACCAATAATGATTCCTAGCAAGATTTAAACACTTGAATGAATTTCGAATATTACATAAGTCAAAAAGTTAACACAATCTAATTGAACATTGTGTGCTAATTAATATTAAAGATTATGAGATGTGGATTAGAGTTTACATTACAATTAGTATGTGTTGTTATGTGACTAATAGTTGATGTGTATGATTATATAATTGTGTAGGGCACGTGAAGTGCAGATAACTGTAAGTTGTTAACTGTTATTGGTAAACAACGATCAAGGCAAGTATTTCGGTTCCTATTTTCTACGTGGACTTGATGAACTATTTTAAATTGCATGATATGTTATATGTTTTGTAAGCGAACATGATATGTTATACATGTTGTAATTATGAAATGTTAAATTTAATTTATTATTACATTATTTTGGTTAAATAATGATGATTGAGTAAGGAACTCAATCTTTATATTTACTATGTGAATTAAAGCATGTATGCGATGTTACTTTAATTATTAGGGCTAAATAAACTTCCGTTACACGAAGTACCATCAAATTCATTATTCGGCCCCTAAAGTATTTAGGCTTATACTTTACTACATCAAGTATCTAATTTGATACAATTTAGCCCCCAAATTCAAAATCCGGCCAATATTGGCCGGAATACCCACTTTCAGGTGAGACACGTATTTTATACGGTTTGACAGTATAAAATACGGTTTGACTAAAAAAAATTATTGCCTTTCCCGCCCTAAAAAACTCACCCATTTCCCTCCATTCTTTGTCAATAAATTCAGAAGCAATATCAAAGAATACCAGAAGCATCAATGAAGGAGAGCAACAACAAGAAGCCAAAAGTAGCGAAGAAGAGAAGATCAGAGTAAGGAGAGAAGAAGGGTAACCAGAAGAAAACAATAGCAAGGAGAGAAGAAGAGCAGCAAAGAAGAAACTTACCAATGGCTACCGTGATCTGTCAACGAGAAACCAATGCAAGATTTTGTTTTGAAAGATTTGTGTAATGTAAAAAATGTACTGAAGATTTTGTCTAATGTCTCCAGTACTAATAACTCGGACAATCGATCGGACAAATTTTAAGGTGCACGCTGAAAAGGAAGGGAAAAGGGAAGTGACAATGAAAGTTTGAAACCTTTCAATTGGTTTATACACTAGATACGATAGTATTTACTTTTTTTATAAAAAAAAATTAAGTCAAACAGTATATTTATACAGTCAAGTGTTATTAAATACAGATGACCCGAATGGATTCTTAGCCGGGTCAGTTTTTCCGGCTAATTTTGGCCGAATTTTGAAATTAGGGGCCAAATTGTATCAAATTAGGTACTTAATGTAGTAAAGTGTAAGCCCAAAATCTTTGGGGGCTTAATTATGAATTTGATGGTACTTCGTGTAGTAGAGTGTATTTAGCCCTAATTATTATGATATGTATGTTGAGCATATTATTATGTGCTATGTGATGCATGAAAACTGTTAGAACTTGCTGAGCTGTCGAGCTCACCCTTGCAAATAACCACTTTTGCAGGTCAAGATTTCAAGGTAAGGATATGTGCTAAGTGAATTATAGAGATCTATATTCATGAAGATTATTTATGTTTTATGAGAAATATATTTAATATTTTGAATGTAACATGTTGTTGAATTGTAAGTTGAGCTATCCGGTGTATATGGATATCTATTTATGATGTAAGACTTTGTATAGTCATTTTGTTGTAACGATTCATGATATAAATTTGAATTGAAGAGATGTAATGTAAAGGTTGCGATTTAGAGCAATAAAGAAGGAAATGTATAAAAGTTTTAAATATTCTGCATTTTTAGTGATTTTAATATCGAATAATGATGTAAAGATAGATTAAAGTTATATTGTTAACGATCGAGAAGGGGAATAATATTGTATGAATTTTTGGGTCGTTACAGTTGGTATCAAAGCTGTAGTTTATAAACCTTATGTAGGAGTACTGTAGGCTATAACCTTAAAGAAGGAAGGTGATGATAATGAAAGAATATGCTCAAATAGAGTTTGAACAATAAGAAGTAATTTAAGAAATTTATAAAGAAGGGATTAAAACATGCGTAAGAGGATTCAAAGAAGAATCTCGCAGAGTTATAAGGAATATAAATGTGGGGTTACCCAACTCCAATAATAAGGATGTAAGGTGTTGTCTATAAGAAGAGAATGATAAAGAAGTTAAGAATAAAAATTTATTTCTAAGTATGGTACAATCGTACTCTTTAATAGTTGATGTATGGTATCTGGGCTAAACGATTCCTTCATAGAGCGGAGGTATATACGAACTATTAACTCGAAATCTAGTTTGTTGGTTGTTTGTGGAAAACCACTCAGCGTACCATATTGAAACTATTAGAGACTCGATGTGTACCAAGTATATAAAATGGATACGTATGATGACAATGTGAAACTCGAATAAAATGTTGAGTAATGTAAATGAAGTTAGAAATTCTTAAAGGAAGAATTGTTATATAAACAAGAAAATTCAAAGAAGAATCTTGAAGAGATATAAAGATAAGAAGTGGCAATAACCAAGATAACGAATAATGTCGTAAATGATGAAAAAGGGAAAGAAAGAGGATCGTAAAACAAAACGATCACGAGTTAAGAAATTTTTTTTAAGGAAGATAATTATAGAATAAGATCACGACGTGATCTATTTAAGTTATAAAAGAAAGATGGTCTGTAATGTTTGAATAATTACAACTTGATGCTATGAAGATAATGTACTATGATATAGTACGAGATAAAATTGCGAGGAGTTATAGATAATGTGATACGAGGAATTCATATCGAGCAAAGGGCAAGTTAAAAATAAGTTATGAGTAAGATAGAGTTAGGTGGGATTTCAATTGAGGACTCATGTGATGGCTGAGTTGTACAAACTTTTGTATGGACGAGGGTTTTGTGCTTGCGCTCAATTTATTACATTGATAATCATTGGAATGTTGGTGTCGCGCTATCAATGTATATGTGGCGAAAAGGTGATTCTTTTCTCATGTGTATATTTGATAGTTAGAAATTATTAAAATTAGTTAGATATTATTAAGATTAGGTACGGTTCTTAAAACTAATGCATATGGTAAGTTCGTGACTCATAATAATATAGTATGTTTTGAACCCCTCAGCAAATGGACGCCTACCGTCTGACTAGGATAAGTTCTTAAACTCATATTATTGTGGTAAGTTCCTGAACTTTCAATGTGTAGTAAGTTTGATGAATTATATTGGGGGTATAGGAAGATTGTAAGGTGAAATACAAGATTATTTAGTATAAGAGTATTGGTGGTGCTAGAAATAAAAAGAATTGGTTAAGTAATGAAGTAATGGAGTAAAGATTGAAGTTGATGGATACCTGAATATTCTAAATCTACTAGCTATGCTAGACTTTCGAAATTTATTGACTTCGTGCTGATGTCTGCACTTATATTTTTTTGAAAAACATTGGATCAAATGATGAAACCAATGAGTTTTAAAAATAATACCGTTATTCATATGTCTATGCTAATTGCTTCGGCTAGACAAAAATGATTTAAAATATATCAAAATGTATTTTTTTATATCATCAATGTATCATTGAACCTGGTGCAAAGATGAAAAGAAAACGATGGAGTCATCAATGCAGTATTACTTAGTGTTGGATGTGATCTAAGGATCGTCAGCCCACTATGGTATGATGTAGTATGATAAAATCACCAAATGACGGAATCCTCAAACGGACTGTAAATACAGTGCGGTATCATGACGTCATAAAAAGATTTTTGAGATTTATTTAAGATATGAGAATATATATATATATATATATATATATATATATATATATATATATGTGTGTGTGTGTGTGTGTGTGTGTGTATGTGTGTGTGTGTGTGTATATGTATATGTATATGTATATTTTGATTGATGTTCGTATTATTATAGAAGTCCATGTTATTTTATTCAGCTAGACGAATATTAAAAGATGTTCATGAAATTCAAGCGTTTCTTGAGAAGTTATGCCAAACCAAATTGTTTTGGTCTGGATTCAGATGTTGAAAAGCTGAGATGAGCAACTCTTTTATAGGGGATTACGCGGAGGCGTTTAGATGTCTGCGCACAATACATTGTACGAAGGGTTGATCCCCCTAAGTACGAGGAGTCCCTATATTCTTATTACTGTTAAAGTTTAAGTTGAAAAATTACTTATAACTATGGACATAGTGAACAACCTTGTTCTAGGGGATAATTTACGCATAGCGTTTAAATGTTTGTGCACAATACATCGTACGAAGGGCTTAACACCCTAAGTACGGGAGTCCATATAGTCTAATGACAGTTAAGGTTTAAGTTGAAAGAGTACTTATGATGGTGGACGTAGTTCAAGGTCTTATGACCCCTCAGCATGATTTGGAATCTTTTAAATTCCAGAGTTATTTATACTGCTTCCCAATTATTGAGCAATTGTAAAAGATTCTTGTTATTCTAAAAGGTGAATGTGGTAAGGATGATATTCCTTAGAAAGAAGTAAGTCGTAGAATGCAACATTGAATAATGAATATATTGAATAAGTGAGAAAAGAAATTTTGAAATGAGAAAGAGATGAGTTTTCAAAGAATAATATAAATCTTTTAATAGAAAAGTTTAATAATTGTAGAAAGATCTTTGCGGAAAGAAGTGGTTATAAAACCCAATGAATGAATAAAGTATTAATATAAAATCTATTTTGATAGATTGAATGAATAAAGATTAATAAATAAAATTTCGAGGACGAAATTCTTAGAAGAATGGGTTAATGTAATATCCCGAGTATTTGTGATAACGATCTTTAGAAAAGGAAATGAATGTGTTAAAGAATATATAATACTCAGAATATAATTGAGTTCAAGTGAAAGTTATGAAATAAAAATAAAACCTAGAATTTGTTGAAGAAATGAATGTAGTACGAAATATAAAACCTATATTAAGGTAATGTGTTGAATTTATTCAATGATAAATTTTTTAAAGAGATTTGATGAAAACCTGAGTAAGGTAGAGTTTATTCGGTGATTTCGAGGATGGAATCCTTACAATGAGGGAAGAATGTGACGAATGAATTATTTGAGTTGTGATTCTGGGGACAGAATCCTTGTAAGGATGGAATGATGTAACAATCCAGAATTTTATATGTAATTTAAAATATTTATTAAATTAAATAAATATTTTATTTATGTGGTTGTTGTTAGTATATATTTGTCAATTAAATTTATTAGATAATACTCTAATTTAATTTATCAGTTAGAGAGTTGTTAAAGATTACATGAGTTGTTATATTGTTGTCGTAATTTAATAATTAAAGTGATATATTAATTATTAAATAAAATTATAATGATATTATAATTTTGTGATATTTGGTTAGGTGAGAAATTTATTTAGTATGTGATAATTAGTTTATTTAATTAAGATTGAATATGAAAATCCAAGTAAATAATGCGGGACAATAAACTATATTATAAATGACTTATGAAAATAAATTAAAAGAGTTTTAATTTAGTTTTACCAAACAAAGCCTTAGAGTTTTTAAAATTCTTGTTTTAATCTTGTTTTTCCAAACAAGGTTTAAGGAATGATTAAGTCATTATTTTAAGTGGTTTTACCAAACAAGGCATAAGGGTTGTAAGTTATTAATTTTTAAAGTGATTTAGCCAAACAAGCCTTATGGCTTTTGATTTTCAAATAATATAACTGACATCAGTTATATATGTATTTATGTTGTATATTAATAGGTATTATATGTATACGTATATTATATTATCATATATCAGTTTATATTACGTATTAGTAAAAGAGAAAGGAAGAACAAAGATAAGAAGAAGAAGAAGAAGAAGAAGAAGAAGAAGAAGAAGGGAAACCTTGAGTAAACAAAAGAAAAGCTTCATCATCTCCATATTTTCTCCTAATTCAACCTAGAAAGGTATTGTTGGTCGAAAAACCGATCACTAAACACACGCAAGTATACGCGGTCTAACAAGTAATACAGTGATAAGGAGAGTGTCGTACCCATGAGGAACTATGACTAATATTTACCAAATATCGACTATGTATCGCTAAAGTCTTATTCGAACAGCAGTAAATAGAAGTGTGATTAATCTAATTATACTAATTAACAAATCAAGTAAATGGATAATGAATGGAAATCTAAGGAATTACAAGCTAAGGTCACAACGTCACCCCCACACAGGCATTCTGTCGAACACCTGGCGTGTTATGTTTCATCAAACTAGCTACCCTTTCTCTCTTTGGTCTAAATGGTCACGATAATTTGTCGACCGAGAACGCACAGGTGCTTATGCACCTCTGTCGAGGTATGCACAAACATAACCTCTCCAGATCCACCCAAAAGGGAATAGAACAGAAAAGAACGTTGAAGCTAGATGCAATCCTACATATGTCTGTGCGAATTAATCGTAACAAGGATTAAAGCATAAGTTCTCAATAAGGTCGCACGTGGCGCATAGAGATATATATATTCTACGCACAACTTATGCCGTCGAAACTCAGAATCACATGCCAATATATTTAGGTGTAAACCTACAATTCTTCTGTCGATATCATGCAGATTACCAAAATCATCACTAATATCTTAGCGAGAATCATAAAGCATAAATATATTAAACCAAATCATATGGTGCCAACCAAAGAGATAAAGACAGTCAATTGAAATAACAAAGGGATCCATTATAACCTTAGAGCCAATAATCAGTTCGTATTTAATAAACTAAATATAAGTAGCAAATATGACAACATTTATGGATTACAATAATAGAGGAAATAAATGGAAAAGAAGAAACTTTGTCAAAGCCCTTCAGTCACCAAGCAATCCGCTCCTATTAAGCTTTCCAATCCGTGTCGCTCGTTGCTCTTGTTCTCCAAAGAAATCATAAACTTCTCCCTAAACTAAACCTAATCTATATTTACAGACATCAACCAAGAGAAAGAAAGAGAAATTACAAAGAAAAACTAAAAACTAAGCTAAACTATGGAAAATATCATATAGGATGTCTCCCTCGATTCTTTTTAATGTAGAGGCTTCTCTGTGTTTTATATCTCTTCTCCTTTAAGCTAGGTCAAACATAAGCCCTCTCTACCTGGACACCGGAGGTGGCGTCGCGGCGCGGGCATTAAACCTATGCTTGGCGCTGCAGCGCCACATTAGCTTGAAAAACCGAAGCTCGCGCTGCGGCGCGAGCCAAAGAAGAAACAATGGCGCTGCGGCGCGGAGGTGATATCAGCAGAGTCAAAGAGGTGGCGCCGCGATGCGAGAATAACATTGGGCATTGGTGCTGTGGCGCCAGTGTATAGAAAATGATTGGTTTGCCCCTGAATACTAGAAAGCACCTATAAAGCTCTACAATTCATCGATTAAGCACAACATGTAAGACCCCGAATTTTATGAAATAAAAGTATTCAATTTTTCTTATAATTACTATTCAGTGAATGGTTAAATTGATAAATGTTAAAGTTAAGGGTGATATATGATTTTTTTCAAAATACACAAGTGGTTATAAAATAATCATTGTTGTCGGGGAATATTCGTTTGGTCGTGGAATATTTTTTCTGTCGGGGAATATTCGTACGACGGCGCAGCTATTTGTGGGCCCCATAACGAATAACTGTCGGGTGAAGAAAACGACAAATATGAGTTTTTACAAATAACGACGTAGTTGTTACTGTTAACACTGTTGGAATACCCGGTGATTAAAATACAGTAATACGCGTTATTGCACAGTAGCACACGGTATTGCACATTATTTTTAAAATTATTGATTCTTACGTAAGAAGGCACTACTCAATAATTGTTACAGTAATTACTGTTCAATATTTTATTTTATTGATTCAATAATTGCTGCGTTGATATTTTATATTATTGTTGTTTCAATAATTGTTGCTGCACAGTATTTTCTATTATCAGATCAATAATTCATATTATTTGAATAATATTATTAGATAACATTATTGGCAATGTCTAGAAAGTTCTGTCTAAGGAGAGGTTTGGTCATCTAATTACGCACCAGTAAGGAGAAATTCTTATTGGAAAGCCTCCTCTTTCCTGGGAACGGCCTGATTGTCATAAATGTGATTCTGTAATATTATTTGTGAATAATTAATTATTGATTCATATGATAAGGAAATATTTATATTATGTGGATATAAATGAGGAATATATTTTTGTGGTTAAAAATGAAGGAGTTAATGTTGAGGTTTTTATCAGTATTTTTGTCGGAATGGAGGTATTAAAAATCAGGGTTTTTGAGATATTTTGCGGGGGTTATAATTTTTAATCCGACCGTTGGATCGTGGTAATTTTTGGATATGTTATACATATATAAGTTGAGTATATGTCCATAAATTTTGAACCGTTAAAAATGAACGTATGATTTGTTATGAATTTTAAGAGGTGGCTGATTTGGAAATCAGGTTATAAATCATTTTTGGTGGAAAATTTTAGAATTGGTGGGCCCCACTTGTGGTTGGTGAAGAAATGTGCTGAATTATATTTCAAATATGGTGGGTGGGAATAGTAGCAGGTAAAGCCATCAGGTTGCAGGTCAAACCTACCAAAATTTTCCTATAAATAGAGGGCTAAGTTAGAATTAAAAATCACACCAGAAACATAAGATTTCTCTCTTTCTCTCTCTATATTATGAAGCATATTTTATGAGTTTTTAGATACTTGGTGAGTTGCTATTCATCAGTGCAAGTTTCCTTCAGCATCATATCCGATATCCAGTCAGAAGTACTGCTCTTTTGAGGTAAGGGATAGTAAGGAATTTTAAGGGTTGTTATGTTTTTCAGTTTCGTAATTTTTCTGACCTTCAAAAATTTTGGAAAAATTTGAAATGATATTTTGATGAGTTTTCTTGATTGTATCCAAAAATAGTGATTTTTGGATGTATAGATTGAGAGTTATGAATTTTATGAGAAAAGACTATTTTAAAAGTAACCGCTTATAATTCCTTGTGATTAACTCCAAAATTGATGAAATTTTTATTGGGAGTACATGTATATGATAGAAGTATACTCTGTAAATTTCAGAATTTTTAGACAAAAGTATAATTTTTGATAAATGTCTAAATATTCTGCTATTTTGGCCATATGAAAAATAGTAAATGACTTTTAAAAATTCTGAGAAAAATATATGTTCACTATGGGACTATATTATGCTAAATTCCAGAAAAGAAATATTTTTGGAACGGATTTGGTATTTTTCATGAAAATAGTCTAGTTATGAGAAAATGAATTAAATATGTTATGTGAAGTAAGAAAATTGAAAAATAGGATTTTATGGCTTGAGAATCCTATATATGAGGTATATGCAGATTTTTGATGAGGGTTTTGGTTATTGATGATGAAATCTTAAGAGTTGGCATTTTATGATGATTAAATGCATTAATTAGTAAAGTGTAAACAATTTAAATAAATTGTTTATAAGTTTAAGAAATGTTATTCTTTCAATATCATTATACCGAAGTATTGGTATGAATTTTATTGTGGAATTTTTACATTTTTGAGTCGGTGTTACTATTCACGAGTTACTATTCATGAGTTACTATTCACGACAAAATTGGTTTCTTTTACTAACCAAATTATAGTTGATTTATGAATATTACTCTTGAGATTAAATCTATATGTTTATTATATTGATTTTACTATCATATATAACATTTTTATAATCCTGATGTTGAATTTCTCTTTCACTGGAGTGTAAAGATGGGTAGATTATTGGTATGATCATGACTAGGGTTCTCTTTGGCCTGTAGTGCAAAGTTGAATTGTGACTGGTATGATCATGACCATTGAATTTACAATTGAATATCTTTAGCTTAAGTGTAAAGATGAATTGATTAACATGGTTATAATTATGGTGTATATAAATTCTGAAATGATTATATATTTCTTTGAGATATGAATATATTTGGCCTGTAGTGCAAATATTAATTGTTGAGGAATATCTTTGGCATGTAGTGCAAAGATGAATTGTAGATGAATATCTTTGGCCAGTAATACAAAGATGAACTGTTGATGAATATCTTTGGCCTGTAGTGCAAAGATGACTTGTTGATGAATATCTTTGGCCCGTAGTGCAAAGATGAAATTATTAGTATGATTATGAACAGGAACTGTGATTTGGTATAACCATGATGTTTGATGTTTCAGGTGATGAAAATTATCTTCGTCCTAGATGAGAAGAGGAATTTAGAACTACAGTTATGATTATGAGTTATTCATATGATTGTGGACCAGAATTATTGATTGATGTTACAGGGATAAAACATTGTTGGTGGATTTTTAACATGGAGAAAATAATAGACTTTATAGTCTATTTGACTCTTCTAATGGATTGCTCGTTCCGCTGCAACTATGGTTGAAATTTTTATCATTTACCATATGTTCTAAATCTCTGATTTATTATTGATGAATGCTATTGATAATTTAATTATCTTTAGTCATGATATTCTTTACTGAGCTAGTTGTGCTCACCCTTTTGCTTCACAATTCCTTTCAGGTAATAAGAGTGTAGCTGGGTCGAGCGGGGGTAACAAGGGAATAGAACGGTGGTCATCATTTAGTAGTTATATTTGGTGAAGAAAATAGGGTGAGGCGAACCCAACGTTGGAAGGGTGTTTTGTCACTATCATACAAGATGTCTAATGACATACAACCTCGTGTCATCATGGGACAGGGTTGTGCTCATCCACTTGCTGAGTATATCTACGAGCACTACCTATATAATCTTGGTGTTTGTTTGAAGTATAATTCTCAATTAGAGACAGTGAAGATAATGATAAGTCAAGAGAGGACTCGCCATTGGGAAGAATATGATGGTAATCTTCTTATTTTTCTTTGGGGTCTATTGGGTCAACCAAGGATAATTCTGTGGCCATATGATATCTATCATAACCTAGATGCACGGTCTCCCATGTACGAAGGTTTCCTTAAGCACTTCCCAAATATTCTAATTTCTAAAACAGTTTTTGACTATACCTTTATGTAAGGTACCTTTGTGAAGTGCTGATACATGATGGTGTCCAATGTCACATTTGGTATATATTTGTATCCAAACTCACAACATATGTGTTGTTGTATTTTGCACGACAATTGTTGTAATAAAGTTGTAGTTGTTTTCTGTACCATGTATTTGATGACTCAGAATGGGTTGGATGGAATGGACCTATTTTGGGGTCGTTACACAACAACACTATAATCATATAAAAACATATTAAATCTACGAGAACAGGCAACTATTTAAGTCATAAAGTATCCAATTCGCGGGTATAAATCCCACCCATCAAATACCCCCAAACTTAAGTCTTTGCTTGTCCTCGAGCAAACTAACTAACACAACACTAATAATGTAACACACGCGAAAGAAAAATAAAACAGTAAAGTAGCATCATGGCTTCAAAGCTTGATCATAGCTACTCCCAGAGAATAGGGCAAGCACAGAAATGAATATGGGCTAATTGAATTTCAAGCATAAGACTGTATTCGATCCAGTCTATATGTGTGTGTGGAGACCAACCGTTATAACTAATAACAACTCGAATAAGCTCGCACAGTCAATTGCTAAAACCAATGAGCAAACTCCGCAACTTAAACATTCAACAAGCATTAAGAATAAGACGCAAATGCAGGAAAAGATCAAAAGGCTCTAGCATGACGAAGATAAAATCTGACTTGGACAGTACTTAATTACCTTAGGCTATTCAGAACTACCCATGAATAAGCTTTTGATCAGTGATTCCCAAGCCAGACGACTTTAGAGCACTAGGTGCATAACACCCCTATGAATCTAATAACTCGAGCAGTAAAGGCCACGTAATCAACATAAGCCAACTAAGATTTTACAACACAAACGAAGATTATTAAGCGAGTGCATTTTATGCTCCATCTCGATATCGGCCCTGCGTTTATGGGCGAGTGCGTTTTACGCGCCATCTCGACCCACCACAAAACTTTCGATATACAAATTCTTCTTTTCTATTTTTATTCCCATTTCATTCATTTTTCTTCTTTTTTTATATGTCAACATGCTAGAATCCATGATTCAAAACTGTATAAACGTCTAAGTCTTTTATTACCTTGTACAAATGAATGTTTATAAGAGTGAACAAATTTTTAAAGCAATAAACACGCGAACTAAATTAAAAAAATAACTAGTTAAAAACAGTTGGTCGGTGCGTGCTAAGAAGGACGAACCAATTACAGTCTAAACTTATCAATTGAACAACCCCTAGCTCATACATGCTTGACACAACTCTAAGAGATAGGCATAGATACTTGACGCTCGTCATCAACCACAATCAACAAAAAATAATAATAACTATAATACCCTTGCTTAATAGCAGCTCAAAATAGGGTAAAAAGGCCATTCACATGGCACAAGCATCAAATCTGTAAAAGGCCCAAAAAGATGGCTATAAACCACAATCATGCTGATAAAAAAAACAAAACATTAAATAATAAAAACCAAAAACAGTTCATGGCATAAAAATTTAAAGCATAATCCTGATAATCCCGTAGTTCAAAACGACTGCACCATAATACTGAAAATAAAACATATAAAGTCTAGAGTATGCATCCTAACATGGCAGTACAAAAATAAATAAATAATGGCTAAAAGCACCCCTAACATTGAGGTGAGCAATGCCCTCATTGCTAAACATAAAGCAATCGATACAAGAGGGCTTCCCTAAAGTGGCTCACTCAGCAGCGGCCTCGTCCTCGTCAGCCTCGACGGGCGGTGATGGGGGAGGGTAGGGTGGGAAAATAGGCAGCTTTGGAAACTGGTACGGCGTGAATTCAGCATTCTCGTCATATTAGTCGGTGTAGATGCTCTGCATTGTGTTCACCAGCTCAGCTTGGTACTGCATAGCTATCTCCTGCCTCTGAGCCACTACAACTATGTGCGTCCTCTACCTCTGAGCCTCGTCGTCCTGTTTCTGATGCAACAGTGTGAGGGATGC
This sequence comes from Panax notoginseng, assembly GCA_016801055.1. Taxonomy (NCBI): domain Eukaryota; kingdom Viridiplantae; phylum Streptophyta; class Magnoliopsida; order Apiales; family Araliaceae; genus Panax; species Panax notoginseng. The sequence continues at coordinate 127,066,448 of CM029014.1, read as the reverse complement.
CATAATATCAGTCAATAGCCCCTATCCAGCTGGGCCTGTGCCTGAAGTCTGTCCCTGCTCTGGCTCTATAGTAGGGGGCAACACTGTAGGTGGCCCGTAGCCTTCGCCTCAGACATGAGACTCTGCCCCGTCCCACACAATGAAACGGGAAATCGTCTGGTGGTCTATGACTGCCATAGGAGGCAAGGCTATCTCCTCTGGCCCCCACTGAATGCCTGTCTGCTTGCACAGTCAAGTGATCAACGATGGACATGGAAGCCCCGAAGCCACTGTGCTCTTGATTTCCTTAATAATTGACTCGTGTATAAGGACCCCGACGTCCACATTCAGGCCCGTGGCAATAGCAAATAGGAGGATCGCCTTATCTTTGGTCACATCGCTCACGTGGCGGGTAGGAATCATATTAGCACAGATGAAGTTGAACCACGCCTTCCCATACCGACTGAGCGCTGAAGACGGGAAACTGGTCTTTTTACCCGTGTAGTCTTTCTTTTTCCATGAAGTCCCGGGCTTGCAAAGCCTCCTGATAATATCCTCTAAGTCGTAGCTGTGGAGCCCCGACTGCATATAATCATTGCCCGCATAGTTGGGCGTGGCAAACAGTACATTGATGGTCTCACTACCAAACGTAACTAGCTTTCCCCTAACTTGGACAACCGCGTCACCTTCGGCATTGGCTTTGGCATAGAACTCCCTAACCACTGATACACGGGCTGACCCGGGTGGTTTTGTGAAATGAATCCATTGGCAACCCGAAATCATGGCCAACAACTCGCCATCCTCTTTGTTAGGCCTCCACCCCCGTTCTGGAATCAGATTTCTCGCAGCAAAGGAGCTCTTGTATCATTTCCAGACCTCCTCGCTCACAAATTTGGCTCCGTCCCAAACCGTTGGTGGTGCCACGAACGATGATCTTCCCATGCTAAGGCGCTACCTCTTTTGTACCATTTTCAAGATTTTCAGTTGGTTCGATGCAAAGACAGTCCCTGAGCAGTGCCAATATTCCCCCAAACTTACGCCAAATAAACCCAAACAATTGCAAATGTAAAATAGCCCAAAACAGCCTCAAATCATTCGAATTTTTGGTTCAGATAATTTCTCAAACACCTTGCGGGCGTCCTTAAGAACCAACTTGGACTGCCTTTGTTTGTAAATGCTCAATCCAGATTTCTGGTAGTGGAAATCACACCAATCAACAAATAAAAACCAACCCAAACAATAACAACATCTATTGTCAATGATAGGATGAAAATCCCAAATTACCTTGGCGAACCCTAGCAATGGCAGTCAATTTGTGTAGTCGAATTGGGGCCAATTTGTATGTTAGTGATTGTAGAGTTGAAGTCGGCTGGATTGGTGAGGAGGTGTGCTACTCGATCAATAGGGATGTTGGGCTGGGGCGATAGTTGGCGCTTAGACTACTTAGTGCTGCCGAATGCTATCGAGAAGGTGAAGAGGAATGGCACAAACTGCTCTCTAAAATCAGTTTTAAAAAACAAAAACACGATGTCGGCGCCGCGGCGCGGACTTCCCTTTGTTGGTTGGCACTGCGGCACGAGTTAGCAGTAGCTGCTTCCCTTTTGTGGCGCTGCGGCACGAAAGTCCCTATGTTGGTTGGCGCTACGGCGCGAAGGAGAGAGAGTGGGCATTTAACCACTGGCGCTACAGCGCGAATCCTGGAGCTGGGGCGCTAATCTGGCTCCACGGCGTGAGATGTTGTGTATATGGTGGCGCCGCGGCGTGAGATGTCAATTTCTGAGATTTTTTTCTACTGTTATCTGCACATGCCAATACAACAACAAAAATTATACAGAGCAAATATGTATTATTTAAAAACTCAATAAACACTATTATAATATGCAATATATCATACTAAACATGCTGCATGCACATGATAGACACAAAACATTAATGCACAATCCGGCAGCCATGTTAACAACTAAAACGAATAGATACAAGGTAAACTAAGACATAAGTAAAGAAAACATATAAAATTTATACCGAGATGGGGGTGCCTCCCCACTAAGAGCTTGTTTTAAAGTTGTCGGTTTGACTATACCGATGTCGTTCAATCCGGCTCATAAGCGAAAATGGCCTTCTCATGCCGCCTATTCATTAGTTCATTTGGATTTTTGGCAGACATGGATGATTGATCATCCTCGTTCTCCTCATCCATCCAGTCATCTTTCAGCACAAAGAATCGCTCGCCACTGGAATTATCCACTAATTCACCTTGTTCATTAAATTGAAAGCATTTTTTGTGCTCTGTTGGGCCCTCTCGGGTTTCCATAGTTGGGAGCGCAGTTTCAGATTGAAGATCAGTATGAACTATACAACCACTATTTATTCTCCTGTTTCCAACTTCAGACTCCACCGGTTGGCCAGTCTGCACTATGACGTCTCCCTGAACAGTTGTGCAAGACTCATTGCATTTTCCTTGCGTATCCACCATGTAAAACTCTACTGCTTCATCGTCGAGATCAATTACGACCGGGAGATTGCCTTGCGGTGGATTTGTAATGGCATTGACGAGTTGCCCCAATTGCTTCTCAAGGCTGTGCAATGCGACTTCTTGGCTTGCCATCCAAACCTCATTTCTCTGAATAAAGTCGGTGAGAAGCTCCTCAAGCCGGTTCACTTCTTCTTGTGTTGAGGTCTCATAAAAGCTCTCATTGGGTTGAGACGTCAACTCATAATGCGGAGGAGACTGATAGTCAAATTGAGAGGCATGATTCGGCTCATAATATTGCTCTTGACTATAGTCCCATGAGTTTGGATAACCCTTGCAGTTTGGATGTTAGGAGATCGGTTCAAAGTCAGCTTGATTCTGACAGTAGGCATTCTGAGTGGACTGACACTCGAGATTGTCAGAAAACCTCAAGGCAATAGCAATTTGAAGTTGTAATCTCTCGAGTCCTTCTTCCGAGCTTAGTTGTGTTGTCCCCTCATAAGGCCATTGATAACTTTGATCGTCCATAATCTGTAGACTAAAAAACAAAAAGAAAAGAAGATCAAACAAATAAAAAAAGTAAATATAAACATGTTCAAAGTAAGACTAAATTGATTTAAATCAATATTGGACAATATTAGAATAATAGTTCCCCTGCAACGGTGCCAAAAACTTGTTAGTCGGAAAACTGATCACTAAACATGTGCAAGTATACGCGGTCTAACAAGTAATACAGTGATAAGGAGAGTGTCGCACCCACAAGGAACTATGACTAATATTTACCAAATACCGACTATGTATCGCTAAAGTCTTATTCGAACAGCAGTAAATAGAAGTGTGATTAATCTAATTATACTAATTAACAAAGCAAGTAAATGGATAATGAATAGAAATCTAAGGAATTACAAGCTAAGGTCACAATGTCACCCCCACACAGGCATTCTGTCGAACACCTGGCGTGTTATGTTTCATCAAACTAGCTACCCTTTCTCTCTTTGGTCTAAATGGTCACGACAATTTGTCGACCGAGAACGCACAGGTACCTATGCATCTCTGTCGAGGTATGCACAAACATAATCTCTCCAGATCCACCCAAAAGGAAATAGAACAGAAAAGAACGTCCAAGCTAGATGCAATCCTACATATGTCTATGCGAATTAATCGTAATAAGGATTAAAGCATAAGTTCTCAATAAGGTCGCACGTGGTGCATAGAGATATGTCTATTCTACGCACAACTTATTCAGTCGAAACTCACAATCACATGCCAATATATTTAGGTGTAAACCCATAATTCTTCTGTCGATATCATGCAGATTACCAAAATCATCACTAATGTCTTAGCGAGAATCATAAAGCACAAATATATTAAACCAAATCATATGGTGCCAAACAAAGAGATAAAGAGAGTCAATTCAAATAACAAAGGGATACATTATAACCTTAGAGCCAATAATCAGTTCATATTTAATAAACCAAATATAAGTAGCAAATAAGACAACCTTTATGGATTACAATAATAAAGGAAATAAATGGATAAGAAGAAACTCTGTCAAAGCCCTTCAGTCACCAAGCAATCCACTCCTATCAAGCTTTCCAATCCGTGTCGCTCGTTGCTTTTGTGCTCCAAAGAAATCACAAACTTCTCCCTAAACTAAACCTAATCTATATTTACAGACATCAACTAAGAGAAAGAAAGAGAAATTACAAAGAAAAACTAAAAATTAAGCTAATCTATGGAAAATATCATATTGGATGTCTCCTCTCCTTTAAGCTAGGTCAAACACAAGCCCTCTCTGCCTAGACACTGGAGGTGGCTCCGCGGCGCGGGCATTAAGCCTATGCTTGGCGCTGCAGCTCCACATTAGCTTGAAAAACCAGAGCTCGCGCTACGGCGCGAGCCAAAAAAGAAACAATGGCACTGCGGCGCGGAGGTGATGTCAGCAGAGATAAGGAGGTGGCGCCGTAGCGCGAGAATAAAATTGGGCATTGGCGTTGCGGCGCCAGTGTATAGAAAATGACTGTTTTGCCCCTGAATGCTAGAAAACACCTGTAAAGCTCTGCAATTTATTGATTAAGCACAAAAACACTATAATCATATAAAACATATAAAATATATGAGAACAGACAACTATTTAAGTCATAAAGTATCCGATTTGCAGATATAAATCCCACCCATCAGGTATCAAACTAACCCTTATACTAAATTAAGATGTTTTGTATTTAGTCTTTGTAAAATTAGATTTTCATGATTGTGAATTTAGGAGCATATATGGTGTTCATATATTTTCATGTATACGTTTACATGAGATTTTTATAGTTGTTTAAAGGTTTCAATTCACAAAGATATGATGAACATGATGAAATCATGTTCATAGTGTTTGATTACGAAGTTATGTTGAAAATTATGTTTAAATCTTTGATGTGAGCATGAGTTATATGTAATATGGGTTATATTATGATATATTACGAGTTATATGGTTGTTCTAGCAATTCAATTCATGTAATTTTGATAAACAAGAGGAATTTTGTTCATAATGATTTTCTGTGAATTAATTTCTGAAAAATAGCTTTTGAAACTATCAAATTGATGTTTGGTTATGATTTATTGTTGAAATTAATCATGTATTATGTTAGTATGTTAAGAATATGAGTTGTCATAATTGGAATTACTTAAATTGGTTTAAAAACGAATTCACAGCGAAGAATTTCGCTATGAATGTTAAAAGAAGAGGAAATAAGAGAAATAGTGAAATTAAATATTATAATCTTTGATGTTTATGTTGTTTATGTGGTTAGAAACGTGTTAGAAATATTAGTTTATATTTCTGTAAATATATTACACCTTGGGTAGGTTGGTATGGTTGTTAGAAATGAGTTTGGAGGCCTAATTTGGCTTTCTGTAGTGTTCTAGATCAAAAATCACAAAAACGTAGAAGGGGGGCCCATTGGGGCGGGGGTAGTCTGCCTAGCCGAATTTTGGAAAAAAAAACTGACCGGACATGTTTTACTAAAACGAGCATAACGTTTTCATACGAACTTCGATTGAGGTGATTCAAGATGGTCTGGAATGAGGACGAATAGGCCTACAACGTGTATTCTTTAAGTTTTTGAATTTGAGGTCGTGAACATGGGTCAAAATGGTCATCTTTAGGACTGTTGTGTTTTTGGAGGCAATCGGAGGGCGTCGGGTATGCACGTATGCAAGTGTAGTGCTCTTGACGATAAAAGATGTTGTTCTAAGTTATAAAACATGAAGGTTAGTAAACATAAGAGTTAATGAACGTAAAAAGTATTTTAAGTCAAATGAAATGGATATTATAAGATATGAAATGGGATTAACATAAAATCAATAATGATTCCTAGCAAGATTTAAACACTTGAATGAATTTCGAATATTACATAAGTCGAAAAGTTAACACAATCTAATTGAACATTGTGTGCTAATTAATAAGAAAGATTATGAGATGTGGAGTAGAGTTTATATTACAATTACTATGTATTGTTATATGACTAATAGTTGATGTGTATGATTATATATTTGTGTAGGGCACGTGAAGTGCAGATAACTGTAAGCTGTTAAACTGTTATTGGTAAACAACGATCAAGGCAAGTCTTTCGGTTCATATTTTCTACGTGGACTTGATGAACTATTTTAAATTGCATGATATGTTATATGTGTTATAAGCGAACATGATACGTTATACATGTTGTAATTATGAAATGTTAAAGTCAATTTATGACTACATTGTTTTGATCAAATAATGATGATTGAGTAAGGAAATCAATCTTTATATTTGCTATGTGAATTAAAGCATGTATGCCATGTTACTTTAATTATTATGATATGTATATTGGGCATATTAGTATGTGCTATGTGATGCATGAAAACTGTTAGAACTTGCTGAGCTATTGAGCTCACCCTTGCAAATAACCACTTTTGTAGGTCAAGATTTCAAGGTAAGGATATGTGCTAAGTGAATTATAGAGATCCATATTCATGAAGATTACTTATGTTTTATGAGAAATGTATTTAATATTTTGAATGTAACATGTTGTTGAATTGTAAGTTGAGCTATCCGGTGTATATGGATATCTATTTATGATGTAAGACTTTGTATAGTCATTTTGTTGTAACGATTCATGATATAAATTTGAATCGAAGAGATGTAATGTAAAGGTTGCGATTTAGGGCAATAAAGAAAGAAATGTATAAATGTTTTAAATATTCCGCATTCTTAGTGATTTTAATATCGAATAATGATGTAAAGGTAGATTAAAGTTGTATTGTTAACGATCGAGAAGGAGAATATTATTGTATGAATTTTAGGGTCGTTACAGGAGCACAATTGAGAATAAGTACGGCATACCATCCTCAAATAGACGGTCAAAGCGAGTGAACAATCCAGACGTTAGAGGATATGCTGAGAGCGTGCATTATGGATTTCAAGGGAAATTGGGATGATCATTTACTGTTCGCTGAATTCGCCTATAACAACAGTTACCACGCGAGCATTGGCATGCCACCTTAAGAAGCATTGTACGGCAGAAAGTGCAGAACTCCACTGTGCTGGGATGAAATTGGTGAATGTCAACTGTTAGGGCCGGAACTGGTACAGCAGACCGCTGAGGTTGTCAAAATCATCAGGATAAGATTCGTAGTTGCTCAAGACAGGCAGAAGAAATATGTTGATCAACACAAACAAAAATCACGAATTTGACGTTGGAAATTTCGTTTTCCTAAAAGTTTCTCCTTGGAAGGGGAAGATTGGATTTGGTAAGAAAGGAAAGCTAAGCCCGAGGTTTATTGGACCCTTTGAGGTGTTGCAAAGAGTAGGTGAAGTAGCTTACAAGGTAGCTCTACCTCCAGAATTGGAACATGTTCATAGTGTTTTTCATGTTTCGGTGTTACGGCCGTATAAAATCGATTACAAACATGTGATCGAGTACGAATCATTACAATTCGATAAATATTTATTTTATGAGGAAATTACTATCTAGATAATTGATAAGAAAGAACAAGTGCTCAGGAATAAAGTGATACCTTCTGTGAAGGTGGCATGGAGGAATCACAATGTCGAGGAAGCTACGTGGGAACTCGAAGATAATATTATGAAAAGCTATCATGAGTTATTTGTTTGATATGTGTCTTCGATTATCGGGACAGAATCCTTGTAAAGAGAGAAGAATGTGACGAATAAATTGTTTGAGTTGTGATTCTAAGGACAGAATCCTTGTAAGGAGAGACAGATGTAATAATCCAAAATTTTTATATGTAACTTCAAATATTTATTGAATTAAATAAATATTTTAGTTGATGTGCTTATTGTTAAATAAATATTTATTTAATTTGATTATTTATTAGTTAAATAAATAATGCATGAGTTGTGGAGAAATAACTTCATTAAATGTAACATGTTAATTAAGTTGATATCCAGTAATTTGGTATTTTGAAGTTAATTAAAATAAAATAGTGATGAGTTAATTATTATATCATAATATTCTAATTTAATTAAATATTTCAATTAGAGAGTTGATAAGGATTAAACGAATTGTTATAATGTTGTTTTAATTTAATTTAGTAATTAAAGTAATGCACTAATGTATTAAATAAAATTATAATGAAAATTATAATTTTGTGGCAATTTGATAATGTGGCATTTTGATTTAATAAGTTGCTGTTTGCTTTAATTTAATTGAATTTAAATGTGGGAATTTAATTAAATAGGGTATGACAATAAACTATATAGTAAATGAGTTATTAAAATTAATTAAAAGAGTTTTAATTCAGTTTTTGCCAAATAAGACTTAAGGCTTTTAAGTCTTTATTTTGATTATGTTTTGCCAAACAAGCCTTAGTGGCTTTTGAATTTAAAAAAAATATAACTAACAAAGGAATTAAATAGATATATTATGTTTGTCAATTTTTTTTATTTACGTATTATATGTATCAGTTATATGGGTTTAAGTTACGTACTTTGTTTCTAAGCCTAAGAGTTAGAGATAGCAGAGAAAGAAATGAGGGAAAACTCTAAAGAAATTTGAGAGTAAAATTGGAAGAAAAAGGGATTATCAAAGGAGATTGTTATCATCTTTGTTGGCTAAACAAGGTAGTAATCTAACTTTCAATTATCAATTTACACTCTTTATTGTTCTTCATTAACAAACTTGTTTTTATTTCTCTATAATTTGAATTTTATGATAATTGTTGAAAATATGGCTTATATATGTTAATTAGTGAACATAAACTATTTTTATATGATTTATATATGATTAGGAGTGATTTAAACCATGAAAAATATGATATATGTGAAGAAATCATGTTTATAGAGAAACACAATGATATATATATATATATATATATATATATATATATATATATATATATATATTCAAAATTGATACTCAATTTATAATATAAAGTGTAAATTGATTTTTGATTGTGTAAATATATGAATAAACGAAAACAATGGGTTTTAAACAAACTTTTTGGTTGAAAAACGAATTCACAGTGATTAGTTTTGCTAAGAGTGTTTAAAAGTGAAGAAATATCAAAAATAATAAAATTTAAAGGTTTTAATTTGTTGTTTATCTTGTTTATATGGTTAGAAACATGTTAGAAATATTCGTTTATGATTTTGTAAAGTTTATGTGTATTATATGTGCTAAAGTTGTTGTTAGAAAGAAGTTTTTAGGCCAAATTGACTTTATTTTGTGTTCTTCGCAAACACTGTCTGCTTGGAACTGTGTCGCGGCGCCGCAGTGCATGTTCTGTGAAGAAACAGGGCGCTGCAGTGCCACTCGGTGCCTGTTGATGAGTACAGGCGTTGCAGCGCAGGTTCTGTGAGTAAACAGAAGCGCTTAAGCGCCGGTTTCAAGTCTTTGTCTCCCGCGGCAGCGCCATACCAGTGTCGCAGTGTTGGTCCTCTATACAAACTAGGGCGCTGCAGCGCCAGTTTGCAGTTTGGCTTAGAAATTTGATTTTTAATATACAATTATGTAATTTTTAATATAGTGTAATCTTGTGACTATAAAATGTGATTAATCATATTGTGGTGTTGTTATAATACCAAATACAACAATTATTATTTGTAAGTAATGAGTTATGTGATAATTGAGATTGGTGTTAATAAATTAGAAGTGTGGTTTAATAATATGGTTAAACCTAAGACCAAGGGTTGTAAATGAAACAGATATTTAATTATATTACATGATCATGTGGTAACTAATTATGTTACAATGACATGTGTATAAGATATTTGGGAACATGAGTTATAACTGTTTAGCTTACACGCAAGGCAAGTTTTCGAACCCTAATCTTATTTAAACAAGTTCTCTAACCCTAATCTCTATTTGAGCTTATCCTACCTTGCTTATAATTATGTAAGTTTGTTATTCTGTCTTGTTACTAAAATTACACAAGTTCTTGAATTCTATTGAGCAAAGTTCGTAATTCTTTTTCCTTATTGGAAAGTGTACGCTTAGCTTATCATTTTTATTCAAGAAAGGTTTATTATCTCTTTTTTATGCTTTGAACTTTATTCTTAAAGCATGACTTTGATGCAGTACATTATTCATTCATGGTTCATAACTATTCTTTAATACGCCGTTGTTGAACCTTTGCATTGTCATTACACTTTTGATTCAACTAATCCTTAGTTAATGTACGTTGAACTCTAAATTACCCTTGAAACTTATCCAAACTAAACTTTCTTTGGTGCGGACTTGTATACAAAAACTAAAATGAACAACCCTATTATAGGGGATTATTTATGCTGAAGTGTTTAGATGTTTTTGCACAATACATAGTACGAAGGGTTGATCCCCCTAAGTACGGGAAAGAAAGGTCCCTATAGTCTAATGACTGTTAAGGTTTAAGTTGAAAAATACTTATAACCTAGGACATAGTTCATGGTCTTGTGACCCTCAGATGATTTCTAGTATCAGTTCTTGATTATTGTGACGCCCCCAAATCCGAGTATCTTCCAACCCGACATATGGTGCTACACGGTGCTACAGTTCACACAAACATTCAATTGAAATTCCTCAAAAGAACGAATATGTCTTATATTTATATTCCAAAACAATATTACCATTCCCCAGGTTCTTAATAACCATTACATTTGTTCTTGTCATAATATCAAATATTAATATCATTCACCTATACTATTACATAAGTAATCTACAGGTTCGCCTTAGCCTTCCCTTTATCCTTGTCGGATCCTTTGGTCCATTCGGTCTTAGCTGCATTCATATGGTTCAAGCAAGAGTGAGCACAACTAGCTCAACAAGTATAACAATTCCATTTAAACTACATGCTTGAAATATAGGAATCGCATATCTTTAATAACTGAACAATAGTTATGAAGTACTATCGATAATTCAAAATAGCACTTCACTTTTCTTTAAAAAGTTTTACAATGACAACATTTAGTAAAACATCAATTCCAGGCCAAGAGCATGAGCATTTCATACTTTCTATGAAAATGACAACCCGGCACTAAGTTCTTAAGTCCGGCATTACTTACGAGCACATCTAGGTTATCAGCCTATAGTACTCTATGTTGATCAACACTATATTCTTTAAACGTATGTACGTTTAAGTTGTGGCAACCTCACGTGCCTGTCGTTTGACGACAAAACATTTGTTTAGCATACTCAGTCTTCATTTGAAAACCACACCAAATAATTTGGCAAAACATTGACAATACTTTGATAGATTATAAGAAATCCAACATATCATAAGTCTAGCTAAAAGAATTGGCTTCGACTTCATCATACATCAATTCATGCGTAAGAATACATGAATCACAAAGCTTGTGCGGATTGAATTGAGACAAGGGTTAGAACACTTGCCTTCATCGTCTGCTACTGTTATTACACTTTCCCTTTTAGTCTTTAGAGTCTCTACAATCTATGATCACATAACGCAACACATTAGGTCATGAATAAACATACATGGTTCCTACTGAATCTTACCCTTCTTCTCAATCTAATCATGACTTAGATTTGTTATTATTAGTTTCGGCTTTTCGTTATGTTTTACATCGTTCTTACGTTCACATGCAATTGACTTACTTTCGACCTTTAGTGTAACACTTAAGGTTTTTAACATCCTAATTGGCGTTACATTAAGTTAATTAAGGTAAGTTAATTTAACTTAATTACTTTACCTTCTTTCTATTTTTATAAGCATTCATTACTATCCTTGATATAGTGTTGGCGCTGCGGCACTAGCTTCCCTTCTCAATGACGCGATACTATGCCACACTTCAGTGGCTGAGGGCCGAACCCGGTGCTGCGGCGCGAGTCTTAGCATTACATGCCGCGCTGCGGCGCGAAACTTCAGTAGGTCTAGGCATGGCACAGGCGCTGCAGTGCCACCTTTTTTCCTTGGGCTGGCGCCGCGGCACCAGCTCTGTGCACCAAATTTTTTTTACAGATTTTCTATTTAGTGAACTTCTCGGACTCCAAATTTGATCATTTTAAGTCCGAATTGGCTCGCTCAAAAGCCGATTGCTCACAAATCACATACTCTATGTGTTCATGAAAGAATTTTACATTTTCGACTTCGTTAACTCAAAATTCACATATGAGTTCATTTTTAACGAAAACAATAAACGTTCGTGAACGTTCAATGCTCGTTTCTTCGTTCTAAGTCGGAATTCGGTCATTTTTGAGTTCGCAACTCTATAATGCCAAATAAGACTTGTTCCCATCAAAAACCAATGTTTCCAAGCTCAATATCAAAATTTGACTTCCATTCCGAGAATTTCACAAATTCGACGATCATCGTCTAATCGTGTGAATTCCTGCATAACTTCGTTACTTATGATTTGTTCGTTGTTTCAAATGGATTATTTCCATCCTACTAACATCCTAACATATATATTTCATTAACTTATATTCATGACAAGTTTCTTATTAATTCTTCATAAGTTCACAACTTATACTTATGATTTCACTGCATATGATTTATCATGATTTTAGTATTCTAACAACCATCCTTGATTCTTCTTATCATACAACTTAATTAATGAAAACATATGATAAGTTCTTACATGTTCTTCATAAGTTCGTAACTTATATAAGTATAAGTTACTTGTTCATAACTTATTAAGGTTTAAGTCCCTTGATCAATCATTTTCTTCATTTCTTAGCATACATGTCAACTAATCAACACTTCTCTTATCAACCTACAATTGAAGAGATGGAAGATTAATGACATGGGATTCTTACCCTTGAAGATCACTTGAATCTTTCTTGCTCTACTTCTTGCTTCAAAGTCTAACTTTTTCTAACTTATTCTCACTAATCGATAAGCACTTTATAAGTTGTTGGTGGAAATATTGAATAAGGCAAATGAAATCCAAGGCTCTCTATTTATAGGAAAGCCAAGGTTAGGGTATAATGGTCATTAATCCAATCCCACCTCCTTACTATTCCTTACTTAGTTATTAAGTTAACTTGCTTATCACAACACTTATCCAATGCTTGCTCCTCACAAATTTTACTTGGCCATCACAACTTTCTCTTGGTCACCAAGATCACCCATGTGATCATGGCCCCACATGGGTTACCCCATGGATCTTATTCACCCATTGGATCTTAATTTGGACTTTAATTCAATTAGCTTATTTTATGCTTTTGGGCTTGCATTAATTCACTTTGGACTTTACATCAACCAATACTTGGGCTTTAACAATAGTTTACATTGGCTTAAATACAATCCCAAATAAACTATACACTTCCTACACAATCCTACATGTTCAATTACATATGGCTTAAAGCCTTACAACGTATTGTATATGTATTAATCTCGTATTTTAAATCATATACTTATTCAACATATATACGACTTACCATTATTCATACATACTCATATAATACTTCGTATCATACTCATATTCATTACCTCGTACAATACCTACGTATTATACAATCATCGCTTTAATTAGTTAACGTTTTACTTTTCCTAACTTTCTCGAATTAAGTCCACATGCGAAAAACAACGTTTTCCATACTTGAATTATTATTACATAATCCATCTCACCTCGATATTCTATCATTACATATTTCTCAGAAGTTTTAAAATAATTCCCGAGTAGAAATCGATGAATAGTATTTTTCGAAAAAATTCTCGGAAAGCTTTTTTTTCATCTTAGAAATTCAAACACTTTAATTCCTACACGTAGTCAAAGTACTATGAATTTTCGATGTTTCTAGGTTAAAGAACGACATTCATCTTACTAACACATAATAAAAACAAATAATATAATTTTATTCATTATTTAATTAAATACAATTATTTTACATTAGATCTGAATTTCTCGGTCGTTACATTCTTCCCTCCCTTATAAAGATTTTGTCCTTAGAATCTCGTCTTACATTACGCAAATAACTGAGGGTAATTCTTCCTTATCTTATCTTTCAATTCTCACGTTGCTTATTCGGCATCATGATTCTTCCATAACACCTTTACTGATGGTATAACCTAGTTCCGCAAAACTTGATATTTTTTGTGACGCCCCCAAATTCGGGTACTTTGAACCTAGGACTTGGTACGTTACGGTACTTCATCATCATACATATTCTATCATCTAATGCGGAACAAATAAACATATATTGTTTAATTTACATAATTCTATCATCTAATGCGGAACAAATAAACATATATTGTTTATTTTACATAATTCTATAACATTTTTCCATGTTTATTAACCTTAACTGAATACATACCTTTAAAATTACAAAGGTTTACAATAAGATAACTAAATAGTTATTCTTGGAACGATCTATTACTGTATTTTGCTTTTCTCTCTATCCTTCTTCAAGCCTTCGCCTTTATCTGAAATTTATTATCATGATATAGCAAGGGTGAGCAACTACTTTGCCCAGCAAGTTTAAATTCAATAAAGATATATCATGAGTAAAGGAATAATAAGCTTTCAAGTTTTCAACAATTTAATAATTGTGAAGGAACATGAATCAAGATATCAATAATTGAATGACTGAATCAATAACGTTTAAAGTCAACAAGGATTAGAAATAACTTTATCTGAACCTTAGGGTAATGAAGGTGATCAACCTTTCATACCTGATGAACATATACAACATGCACTAAGTGCGAATCAATAATCAGTTTAGACGTGAATAATCATCAATAATCATTCACTAACATGCTTTGAAATATAACTCGAGTTTGAGTTAAGGAAAACTTGCCTGCATAGTCGATTACCGCTACGCAATTTAATTTATTCTCTTTATTGAAAAGACCTATCAGGTATAAGATTGATCTTTCAATTAGCATATCATACCTTATTCCATAATACTATCTAACACTTAATCACATCGTCAAATATTAGATAATCTTACCACCATATTCATTTACTTACTTATAATCTCATCATATTATATTAACTTGTCTAGCCTTCAATCACAAAGTTAAGTATTAGACATTACATCTTAATCTTAGTATTATCATTATGCTTTGATAATCTTTTCATCATGTCTTAACTTATACTTATAAGTTTTACCTTTATGTGTTATCTTAGTAAATTAGATAACCTTTCAGAAAACTGAAATATCATTTCAGTAAACCGAATTACATTTCAGCATCCTGAAATTACTATTTCAGCAGACCAAAATCAGTTTAGCAAACTGAATTCAATTTCAGCAACCCAAAATCAAATTCAGCACCCTGAAATTACTATTTCAGCAGACCACAATTAGTTTAGCAAACTAAATTCAATTTCAGCACCCCAAAATCAAATTCAGCACCCCAAAATCAAATTCATCACCCCGAATTCTCATTTTACACTATTATAAACATAACATAGTTCATTAAATATCAAATTCAACAACCATATCGAAAAATAACGTAAATCTCTTATTTTAATCTCCCGTCGAATATTATTATTTATGTAATAATATTTTACGCTAAGGTTATCAACCTTTTAATAACATTTCAGTCAAATACTACTAATATTATCTTAATCCAATATTATTAGCCCTATAAAAATAATTTAAATCATTAATCACATTAATAAACAATTATTTCAATTATTTTTCTTTTATTAAATAACTAGTTTAAGCATTCTGAAATACCATAAACTTTATAACACCTCACACCCGACCCTAAAACTTCATCAAATACTTGCATAAACCATGCTCAAGGGTCTCAAGTCATAAATCACATTTTTCATATTTTTGGACATCATATCTTTAATTAAATCCATTTATCCATTTCTCATCATTTAGATGAAAAATACCAAATCACATCAAAAAAAATATTTCTTTTCCAGGATTTGACATAATATAGTTTCATATTGAACATTTATTTTTTTTCGAAATTTTTAAAATAGATTTACTATATTTAAATAGTCCATAATAGCCGAATCTTCTCCGATTTTTCATAAATCGACATTAGCTCCAAAAATTTTGAATTTTTTACAGTATAACCCTGTTATACACATGTACTTCCAGTCTTTTCTGAGTTTACAACGTACAATTTCATAGTACCTTCTCTTTATAGCATCAAGCTATATCATTCCAATCACTTAACATATCATATGTTATTCAACAATTTAATCTGATCACGTCGTGATCTTATTTCGTAATCATTTCTCCTTATACTTACAATCGTTTTATTTTACGATCTTCTTATTCTTCTCTTTAATCATATTATATTATGATTTTATTAACACTTCTCATTTTATAGACATAGTCTATTTAGTATCACTTTTCATTATTATTACTGGAGTCAGGTAACTCCAAATTTTTATCCTTATAGCTCTTCAAGATTCTTCTTTGAATCTTCTTTATCTTTTTCTTTACTTTAATGATGAATTTCCTAAATTCATCTCTTATCACTTAAACTCGATCCGAGTTTATTCCTTATCATCTCCACGGTTATAGCCTAAGGTACACCTACCTAAGGTTTATAACCTACAGCTCTGATACCAACTGTGACGCCCCCAAATTCGGGTACTTTGAACCTCGGACTTGGTATGTTACGGTACTTCATCATCATACATATTCTATCATCTAATGCGGAACAAATAAACATATATTGTTTATTTTACATAATTCTATCATCTAATGCGGAACAAATAAACATATATTGTTTATTTTACATAATTCTATAACATTTTCCCAAGTTTATTAACCTTAACTGAATACATACCTTTAAAATTACAAAGGTTTACAATAAGATAACTAAATAGTTATTCTTGGAACGATCTATTACTGTATTTTGCTTTTGTCTCTGTCCTTCTTCAAGCCTTCGCCTTTATCTGAAATTTATTATCATGATATAGCAAGGGTGAGCAACTACTTTGCCCAGCAAGTTTAAATTCAATAAAGATATATCATGAGTAAAGGAATAATAAGCTTTCAAGTTTTCAACAATTTAATAGTCGTGAAGGAACATGAATCAAGATGTCAATAATTGAATGACTGAATCAATAACGTTTAAAGTCAACAAGGACTAAAAATAACTTTATCTGAACCTTAGGGTAATGAAGGTGATCAGCCTTTCATACCTGATGAACATATGCAACATGCACTAAGTGCGAATCAATAATTAGTTTAGACGTGAATAATCATCAATAATCATTCACTAACATGCTTTGAAATATAACTCGAGTTTGAGTTAAGGAAAACTTGCCTGCATAGTCGATTACCGCTACGCAATTTAATTTATTCTATTTATTGAAAAGACCTATCAGGTATAAGATTGATCTTTCAATTAGCATATCATACCTTATTCCATAATACTATCTAACACTTAATCATATCGTCAAATATTAGATAATCTTACCACCATATTCATTTACTTACTTATAATCTCATCATATTATATTAACTTGTCTAGCCATCAATCACAAAGTTAAGTATTAGACATTACATCTTAATCTTAGTATTATCATTATGATTTGATAATCTTTTCATCATGTCCTAACTTATACTTATAAGTTTTACCTTTATGTGTTATCTTAGTAAATTAGATAACCTTTCAGAAAACTGAAATATCATTTCAGTAAACCGAATTACATTTCAGAATCCTGAAATTACTATTTCAGCAGACCAAAATCAGTTTAGCAAACTGAATTCAATTTCAGCAACCCAAAATCAAATTCAGCACCCTGAAATTACTATTTCAGCAGACCACAATTAGTTTAGCAAACTAAATTCAATTTCAGCACCCCAAAATCAAATTCAGCACCCCAAAATCAAATTCATCACCCCGAATTCTCATTTTACTCTATTATAAACATAACATAGTTCATTGAATATCAAATTCAACAACCATGTCGAAAAATAACGTAAATCTCTTATTTTAATCTCCCGTCGAATATTATTATTTATGTAATAATATTTTACGCTAAGGTTATCAACCTTTTAATAACATTTCAGTCAAATACTACTAATAATATCTTAATCCAATATTATTAGCCCTGTAAAAATAATTTAAATCATTAATCACATTACTAAACAATTATTTCAATTATTTTCCTTTTATTAAATAACTAGTTTAAGCATTCTAAAATGCCATAAACTTTATAACACCTCACACCCGACCCTAAAACTTCATCAAATACTTGCATAAACCATGCTCAAGGGTCTCAAGTCATAAATCACATTTTTCATATTTTTGGACATCATATCTTTAATTAAATCCATTTATCCATTTCTCATCATTTAGATGAAAAATACCAAATCACATCCAAAAATATTTCTTTTCCAGGATTTGACATAATATAGTTTCATATTGAACATATATTTTTTTTCGAAATTTTTAAAATAGATTTACTATATTTAAATAGTCCATAATAGCTGAATCTTCTCCAATTTTTCATAAATCGAGATTAGCTCCAAAAATTCTAAACTTTTTACAGTATAACCCTGTTATACACATGTACTTCCAGTAAAACTTTTGTAATTTTTGGACTTATATACAGAGAGTTATTCGGGTGACTTCATAAAAATAGTCTTTCACCGTAAAATTCATAACTCTCAAACCGTATGGCCAAAAATTCTCAAATTTTTACACAACCTGCATAACTTCTGATATTACCATTCCAAATTTTTCTAGAATTTTTAAAGCACAAAAAGTGGACGAAAATGCCCCCGTTTCAGACTGCCCCAAAACAGTCCTATTTTCTTTTCCAAAATCGGGACTGTTTTGGCTTAATCAGCCACTACACCATGAAAAGTCAACATTTTTGAGTGCTATCACTTGGGTTAACTAGTAGACACATATATCTAGAAAAATTATTTTTCTTTTCCTTTTTGATTCCAACCAAATCATCACCCAAAATGAGTAGATCCATACTTGAATCCATGAAAAATACATAGATCATAAGGGTTTGAACATCCAAATCAAAAACCCCCTTTTTCTCAAATCATAAAAATAAAGAAAGAAAGTAAAGCTTAGGAAGAAATTTTTTTTTATACCTTTCTTCTTCTTCATTCTTCCTTCTTCCATGGCTTGCCGCTCTTCTTCTCTCTCTCCCCCTCTCGGTTTCCCTTTCACGTTTCTCTCTCTCTTTTGCTCTTTCCCGTTTCTTTCTTTTTTCTTTCTCACGCCTTTTCTCTTTCTTATCACTTTTGTTTGTTTTTTTTTTCTTTCTCTCTCTTTCTTCCTTATCTATTAATCTTCCAAATCCTTATCTTTTTTTTATCCAAATAACCGGCAATATAAAGCTATTTTTGTCCAACATTTATTTTATTTTATTTGCCATTACAAGCTTACAAATGACTTTAATGCCCTTCCTTAATTGGGCTAAAGATTGGACTCCCATTTAATTCCTTTGGGCTTCCATATTTAATTAGTTTAGGCTACTAAATAAAAATCAAATTGGGATTTCACTCAAAATTTAATTGGGCCAATATAAAACTTGTCCCACACATAGTATATTGGCTATATTAAATAATTTAATTGCTCGTAATCACTTTATCTACAAGTCTCATGCTTAATTAATTAATTGGGTTTGTTTAAATAATAAAACTTCCTTAGTCCATTAAATTTAATTCTCTTGGACTCTATTTAAATTATTGGGCTATGATATCATTAAAGTCCAATAAATACTTTTAATTCTATTTTACCCTAATCATTTAATTAGGGTTTTTTATTTCCCATGCTAGAAATTAAATTCCTTACTTATGCCATTTTAATTTCATAACTCAATTAGACTTGGTTATAAAAGTAATTATTTGAGATATATAAAATAAATCTCTTAATGTTAGTATATATATTTATATACTAATATTCTCTCATATTATAACCTCTTAGGTTGTTTAATTAACACACCTAATATATATATTAGGTTACATAACTTAATTCTTAATTCACTTTTATATACAAAATAAATGTATTCACATCATATAATGTATATTTATTTAATCATACACATAATTCACTTCTCACACTAATTTTGACTTTTCTCCATAAAAAGTCTACCTTTACACATTTTGTGTTTACTGTCCATTCTGACTAAACTTGACGTTCCGGACGCAACCGAGAAGTCCGTGCTTCAATATTCTATTTCTAACTCAAATTTTGAGTTTTAAATTACTCCCTTCTTATTGCTAATCGTATTAACTAACGACTTTAAACTTATTTGTCTTCTTATTTGCCAATCAAGGCCCACATTCAAGCTATGTTAATTACTAACATGGTTTTATCTTGATCCTTATATCATTAACTTAATTCATCATTCCTCTTGCTTAAATATATATAGCATCTTACTAAGTATATATATTTCTATACATATACTCATCTTCGTTTAACCTCATAGCATCTCTTCATGTGAAATCTTATCTCCTTAATAAAATTTTCATATGTACTTATATAACATTTCTTAGACTATTCAGTTCACATCGAATTTACAGGTATCGTAATACCTTATTCTTGATATTCATTCAAATACATATAAATTAATTTCTAGGGTTTTAGAATTTTGTAACACATATTTTCTCTATTCTCTTTCGAATAGCAAATCATATAGGTTTTACTTGAAAATTTTAAATAATTCCTCAAATTGTCATATAGGTTTTATTCTTTAACCTTTATTCTAATCATTCAAGATTTTATAAATTTTTGGGTTGTCACATTCACCCTTTCTTCTAAGAATTTCGTCCTCGAAATTAAAGTATACTAATCTCGGCTTATTCTCTTGATCAAAACTAGGTTGTTAACTTAACCTTTATAATTTTCTCCTTTAAGGATTTCTCATCTATTATCACATTTCAACATAACTACTCACTAGGAGTTTACATCTTATAAACATTCAGCAAAACTAGGTTGTCATAATAACCTTTACTCAATCATCTCAGATTCTACTCATACGCAATGAGTTCATAATATTTCATATTCATCATCACATACTACCATAACATTACTCTAAAGAGTTTAAAATATTCATATCTGTCTGAGGGATCATAAAAATCATGAACTTTGAGGTTTAGGGGTATTTCTACCTGCTACGTCTTTCAATTACGAAAGAAAGGTACTCTACCTCTGAAATATTTTATATTTGATATGTTTACAATCACAAAGAAGGTAAACTACCGATGCGGGTACTTTATATGATCAGTCTGTTGTACCTTAGTAATCGGAACGACTATATGCGTTCTTAGATTGGAATATTTTATCCAATTAGTATATCCCCATTTTCAGGGTTGTTCACCTCAGACTTATCATAAGATTCCGCACCAAAACAATTTGGTTCGGCATAAGCTTTCAAAGAATACTTTGAATTTCATAAACATTTGTCTAGCTGAATCAAATAGCTTAGACTCATACCAATAATTTGAATTTCAATCGAAACATGTTCCTGTCCAAATTTAATTGGCACTTAACTTTTCTTTAAAATTATGAAAATCATTTTATGACGTCATGATACCACACTGTATTTACAGTCCGTTTGAGGATTCCGTCATTTTGTGACTTTGTCATACTACATCATACTATAGTGGGCTGACGATCTTTAGATCACATACCACGCTAGGTAATTATGCATTGATAACTCCATCATTTTTATCATTCTGCATTAGGTTCCATGAGACATTGATGATATATAAAATATATTTTGATATCTCAAATCATTTTTGTCTAGCCGAATCAATTACCATAGACTTTTCTTTGAACCGTTCAAAAATCTTTGAAAATCATCTTTGGTGTCCTCATACCACAACAGGTAACGATGTATTAGTAGTACGAAGCCCACTTCTACACAGTTGTAACCCTGTGTTGAGGATAACAAAAATTCATTTTATTTCGAAAGGCACATCAGTGCAAATTTAGCTTGATGTCAAAAACTTTGAAGTCTAACATATCTAGAAGACTTGGAATACCTATACTTCCACCATCAACTTTAATTTCTCTACTGATCTATTACTTAATAAATATATCTATTTCTATCATCTTCAATTCTCCATTCACACATAACTATACACAGTTCGTCAAACTTACCACACACTATGAGTTCAGGAACTTTTCACAATCATATGAGTTTTGGAACTTATCCTAGTCAGACCATAGGCGTCCATTCGCTGAAGGGTTCAAAAACAAACCATATAATTATGAGTCATGAACTTACCATAAGTATGAGTTTTAAGAACTCGCAACTAACCTTATATTCTCTACCTATTCATTATACACATGAGAAAAGAATCACCTTCTCAACATGCATATAGAAAATAGCGCGACACCAGGTTCCAATGATTATCAATGCTGGAAACTAAGTGGTTGTCAAACCAAACTCGGCCACTAATCAATATAGGAAGCTAAGCGAACAATTCCCTGCCCATACAAAGAATTGGTCAACCTAACTACTATATCGACTAGGAAGCTAAGTGATTCTAAAACCAAGTACAAATTCCCCGCCCATACAAGGAATCATACAACTCAACTGCTGACATGAGTCCTCAATTGAAATCCCTCATCATTCTTACTTTCTCTTTTCTTAATATGAATTTTATTTAATCCGTATCTTAACATTTACCACTCTTTTCTGAGTTTACAACGTACCATTTCATAGTACCTTCTCTTTATAGCATCAAGCTATATCATTCCAATCACTTAACATATCATATGTTATTCAACAATTTAATCTGATCACGTCGTGATCTTATTTCGTAATCATTTCTCCTTATACTTACAATCGTTTTATTTTACGATCTTCTTATTCTTCTCTTTAATCATATTATATTATGATTTTATTAACACTTCTCATTTTATAGACATAGTCTATTTAGTATCACTTTTCATTATTATTACTGGAGTCAGGTAACTCCAAATTCTTATCCTTATAGCTCTTCAAGATTCTTCTTTGAATCTTCTTTATCTTTTTCTTTACTTTAATGATGAATTTCCTAAATTCATCTCTTATCACTTAAACTCGATCCGAGTTTATTCCTTATCATCTCCACGGTTATAGCCTAAGGTACACCTACATAAGGTTTATAACCTACAGCTCTGATACCAACTGTGACGCCCCCAAATCCGGGTACTTTGAACCTCGGACTTGGTACGTTACGGTACTTCATCATCATACATATTCTATCATATAATGCGGAACAAATAAACATATATTGTTTATTTTACATAATTCTATCATCTAATGCGGAAAAAATAAACATATATTATTTATTTTACATAATTCTATAACATTTTCCCAAGTTTATTAACCTTAACTGAATACATAACTTTAAAATTACAAAGGTTTACAATAAGATAACTAAATAGTTATTCTTGGAACGATCTATTACTGTATTTTGCTTTTGTCTCTGTCCTTCTTTAAGCCTTCGCCTTTATCTGAAATTTGTTATCATGATATAGCAAGGGTGAGCAACTACTTTGCCCAGCAAGTTTAAATTCAATAAAGATATATCATGAGTAAAGGAATAATAAGCTTTCAAGTTTTCAACAATTTAATAGTCGTGAAGGAACATGAATCAAGATGTCAATAATTGAATGACTGAATCAATAACGTTTAAAGTCAACAAGGACTAAAAATAACTTTATCTGAACCTTAGGGTAATGAAGGTGATCAGCCTTTCATACCTGATGAACATATGCAACATGCACTAAGTGCGAATCAATAATTAGTTTAGACGTGAATAATCATCAATAATCATTCACTAACATGCTTTGAAATATAACTCGAGTTTGAGTTAAGGAAAACTTGCCTGCATAGTCGATTACCGCTACGCAATTTAATTTATTCTCTTTATTGAAAAGACCTATCAGGTATAAGATTGATCTTTCAATTAACATATCATACCTTATTCCATAATACTATCTAACACTTAATCATATCGTCAAATATTAGATAATCTTACCACCATATTCATTTACTTACTTATAATCTCATCATATTATATTAACTTGTCTAGCCATCAATCACAAAGTTAAGTATTAGACATTACATCTTAATCTTAGTATTATCATTATGATTTGATAATCTTTTCATCATGTCCTAACTTATACTTATAAGTTTTACCTTTATGTGTTATCTTAGTAAATTAGATAACCTTTCAGAAAACTGAAATATCATTTCAGTAAACCGAATTACATTTCAGAATCCTGAAATTACTATTTCAGCAGACCAAAATCAGTTTAGCAAACAGAATTCAATTTCAGCAACCCAAAATCAAATTCAGCACCCTGAAATTACTATTTCAGCAGACCACAATTAGTTTAGCAAACTAAATTCAATTTCAGCACCCCAAAATCAAATTCAGCACCCCAAAATCAAATTCATCACCCCGAATTCTCATTTTACTCTATTATAAACATAACATAGTTCATTGAATATCAATTTCAACAACCATGTCGAAAAATAACGTAAATCTCTTATTTTAATCTCCCGTTTAATATTATTATTTATGTAATAATATTTTACGCTAAGGTTATCAACCTTTTAATAACATTTCAGTCAAATACTACTAATAATATCTTAATCCAATATTATTAGCCCTATAAAAATAATTTAAATCATTAATCACATTAATAAACAATTATTTTCCTTTTATTAAATAACTAGTTTAAGCATTCTAAAATGCCATAAACTTTATAACACCTCACACCCGACCCTAAAACTTCATCAAATACTTGCATAAACCATGCTCAAGGGTCTCAAGTCATAAATCACATTTTTCATATTTTTGGACATCATATCTTTAAATAAATCCATTTATCCATTTCTCATCATTTAGATGAAAAATACCAAATCACATCCAAAAATATTTTTTTTCCAGGATTTGACATAATATAGTTTCATATTGAACATATATTTTTTTTCGAAATTTTTAAAATAGATTTACTATATTTAAATAGTCCATAATAGCTGAATCTTCTCCAATTTTTCATAAATCGAGATTAGCTCCAAAAATTCTAAAATTTTTACAGTATAACCCTGTTATACACATGTACTTCCAGTAAAACTTTTGTAATTTTTGGACTTATATACAGAGAGTTATTCGGGTGACTTCATAAAAATAGTCTTTCACCGTAAAATCCATAACTCTCAAACCGTATGGCCAAAAATTCTCAAATTTTTACACAACCTGCATAACTTCTGATATTACCATTCCAAATTTTTCTAGAATTTTTAAAGCACAAAAAGTGGACGAAAATGCCCCCGTTTCAGACTGCCCCAAAACAGTCCTATTTTCTTTTCCAAAATCGGGACTGTTTTGGCTTAATCAGCCACTACACCATGAAAACTCAACATTTTTGAGTGCTATTACTTGGGTTAACTAGTAGACACATATATCTAGCACCTCTCTTTGACGGATCGTAAAAAGGAGTTATAGATTTAAATCGGTGGATTTTCAAAGTAAATAGAAATTTGGGTTTCAAAACTAGAAAAATTATTTTTCTTTTCCTTTTTGATTCCAACCAAATCATCACCCAAAATGAGTAGATCCATACTTGAATCCATGAAAAATACATAGATCATAAGGGTTTGAACATCCAAATCAAAAACCCCCTTTTTCTCAAATCATAAAAATAAAGAAAGAAAGAAAAGCTTAGGAAGAAATTTTTTTTATACCTTTCTTCTTCTTCATTCTTCCTTCTTCCATGGCTTGCCGCTCTTCTTCTCTCTCTCCCCCTCTCGGTTTCCCTTTCACGTTTCTCTCTCTCTTTTGCTCTTTCCCGTTTCTTTCTTTTTTCTTTCTCACGCCTTTTCTCTTTCTTATCACTTTTGTTTGTTTTTTTTTCCTTTCTCTCTCTTTCTTCCTTATCTATTAATCTTCCAAATCCTTATCCTTTTTTTTATCCAAATAGCCGGCAATATAAAGCTATTTTTGTCCAACATTTATTTTATTTTATTTGCCATTACAAGCTTACAAATGACTTTAATGCCCTTCGTTAATTGGGCTAAAGATTGGACTCCCATTTAATTCCTTTGGGCTTCCATATTTAATTAGTTTAGGCTACTAAATAAAAATCAAATTGGGATTTCACTCAAAATTTAGTTGGGCCAATATAAAACTTGTCCCACACATAGTATATTGGCTATATTAAATAATTTAATTGCCCGTAATCACTTTATCTACAAGTCTCATGCTTAATTAATTAATTGGGCTTGTTTAAATAATAAAGCTTCCTTAGTCCATTAAATTTAATTCTCTTGGACTCTATTTAAACTTTTAGGCTATGATATCATTAAAGTCCAATACTTTTAATTCTATTTTACCCTAATCATTTAATTGGGGTTTTTTATTTCCCACGCTAGAAATTAAATTCCTTACTTATGCCATTTTAATTTCATAACTCAATTAGACTTGGTTATAAAAGTAATTATTTGAGATATATAAAATAAATCTCTTAATGTTAGTATATATATTTATATACTAATATTCTCTCATATTATAACCTCTTAGGTTATTTAATTAACACACCTAATATATATATTAGGTTACATAACTTAATTCTTAATTCACTTTTATATACAAAAAAAATATATTCACATCATATAATGTATATTTATTTAATCATACACATAATTCACTTCTCACACTAATTTTGACTTTTCTCCATAAAAAGTCAACTGTTGACTTTGACCAAAAGTTTACCTTTACACATTTTGTGTTTACTGTCCATTCTGACTAAACTTGACGTTCCGGACGCAACCGAGCAGTCCGTGCTTTAATATTCTATCTCTAACTCAAATTTTGAGTTTTAAATTACTCTCTTCTTATTGCTAATCGTATTAACTAACGACTTTAAACTTATTTGTCTTCTTATTTGCCAATCAAGGCCCACATTCAAGCTATGTTAATTACTAACATAGTTTTATATTGATCCTTATATCATTAACTTAATTCATCATTCCTCTTACTAAAATATATATAGCATCTTACTAAGTATATATATTTCTATACATATACTCATTTTCGTTTAACCTCATAGCATCTCTTCATGTGAAATCTTATCTCCTTAAAAAAAATTTATATGTACGTATATAACATTTCTTAGACTATTCAGTTCACATCGAATTTACAGGTATCGTAATACCTTATTCTTGATATTCATTCAAATACATATAAATTAATTTCTAGGGTTTTAGAATTTTGTAACACATATTTTCTCTATTCTCTTTCGAATTGCAAATCATATAGGTTTTACTTGAAAATTTTAAATAAATCCTCAAATTCTCATCTAGGTTTTATTCTTTAACCTTTTTTCTAATCATTCAAAATTTTATAAATTTTCGGGTTGTCACATTTTCTATCGATGATTTGAATCGGCAACTCTTCATACGTTAAGTCCTTCCCGATATGAATAGGCTCATACTCTATTACGTGCTTATAATCCGACTTATAAGGACGTAACACAGATACGTGAAACACGTTATATATTCGTTTTAGGTCTGGAGGTAATGTTATCATATAAGCTACCTCACCTACCCGTTTTAACACTTCAAAAGGTCCTATAAACCTTGGACTTAACTTCCCCTTCTTTCCAAAGCGTATCTTTCCTTTCCAGGGAGATACCTTTAGAAATACATACGAACCTACTTCAAACTCTCGATTTATTCAATGCGAGTCTGCATACTTCTTCTATCTGTCTTGAGCTGCGACGAGACACATCTTTATTAACTTGACTACATCCGTTGTCTGCTGCACCAATTCTGGTCCTAACGTTTGGCGTTCTCCCACTTCATCCCAACACAATGGTGTTCTGTATTTCCTTCTATAAAGAGCTTCGTAAGGCGGCATACCTATGCTTGCATAATAACTATTGTTATACGCAAACTCTACTAATGGTAGATGATCATCCCAACTACCCTTAAAATCCATAATGCAAGATCTTAACATATCTTCTAACATCTGAATTGTCCTCTCTCTTTGTTCATCAGTTTATGGATGACAAGCTGTACTCAACTTCAGCTACGTTCCCAACTGCTCTTCCAAACTCCTCCAAAAGTTCGATGTGAATCGTGGATCACGATCTGACACAATCGAAACCGGTACTCCATGTCTGGAAATAACTTCCTTAACATAAAGTTTAGCTAATTGGTCTAAGTTATACTTAACCCTTATTGGCAAAAAGTGGGCTTACTTCGTCAACCGGTCCACTATTACCCACATCGCATCATATCCCTTCTAAGTAATCGGAAGTTCTACCACAAAGTCCATCGTGATATGTTCCCACTTCCATTCAAAAATCTCCAATGACTGTAATAAGCCACTTGGTCGTTGATGTTCGGCCTTAACTTTCTGAGAAGTCAAGCACCTACTCACATACTCGACTATTTCTCTCTTCATGTTTGGCCACCAAAAACTATGTACATCTTAGTACTACCAGGATGAATAGAGTACCTAGAACTATGAGCTTCTTGCAACACTTGTTCCTTTAATTCCGTGTCATTTGGAACCCAAATTCTTCCGTCAAATCTCAATAACCCCTTATTATCAAGACTGTACTTTAAATCTTTTTCATTGGTTAACCTCTTCTTCATCTGATCACACTCCTCAGTTCGGAGTTGCATCTCCTTAACTCTCTCTACGATGGTAGATTGAATCTCCATCGCAAACATGTTTTGCCCCAATTCACTTGGCAATTTCACCTCTATCTCCATCCTAGCCATCTATGTTATTAACTCAGTTTTAGCTGTTAACATAGCCAACTTCTCTCGACCCTTTCTACTTAAGGCATCGACAACTACGTTGGCTTTTCCAGGGTGATACAAGATTTCACAGTCATAATAATTTATCAACTCCAGCCATCTCCTCTGTCTCATATTCAACTCCTTCTATGTGAAGATATATTTTAGACACTTGTGATCCGGATATATCTCACATTTCTCTTCATAAAGATAATGTCTCCATATCTTTAAGGCAAAAACTATCGCGGCTAGTTCCAGATCATGAGTAGGGTAAACTTTCTCATAATCCTTCAACTACATTTATGCATATGCAATAATGACTTTGCCATGCTGCATGAGCACGCAACCAAGTCCTCTATGCGAAGCATCGCTATAAACTACAAAATTTCCTGTTTCATCAGGTAATGACAATACAGGTGCTTCACTCAACCTCTTCTTTAGTTCTTGGAAACTGTCTTCACATTTCTCAGTCCACACGTATTTCAATATCTTCCTTGTCAAATTAGTCAACGGAGTAGCTATCTTTGAAAAATCCTGGATGAATCTCCGATAGTATCCCGCTAACCCAATGAAACTCCGCACCTCAGTCAGCATTTTCAGTTGTTCCCAATTTATCACGGCTTTCACCTTTGCTGGATCTACTGAAATCCCTTCATGGTCAATGAAATGACCTAAAAATTGTACCCTTTCTAGCCAAGATTCAAACTTAGTAAACTTTGCATATAATTTCTCCTTCCTCAGTGTCTCTAACACTATTCTTAGGTGTTCAAAATGATCTTCTGGCGTCTTAGAATTGACTAGAATATCATCGATGAACACCATAACGAACTTGTCCAAGTATTGTTTGAACACTCTGTTCATCATATCCATAAATGCAGCTGGTGCATTAGTTAATCCAAATGACATCACCAAAAACTTGTAATGGCCATAACGGGGCCTGAATGCTATCTTAGGTACATCCCCACTTCTAACCTTCAACTAATGATACTCCGTCCGTAAATCTAGTTTAGAAAAATACTTTGCCCCTTTCAACTGATCAAAAAGATCATCGATCCTGGGCAATGGGTATTTATTCTTTATTGTCAACTTGTTTAACTCTCGGTAGTCGATCCAAAGTCTTAACGATCTGTCCTTCTTCTTTACAAACAATATCAGTGCTCCAAACAGCAAAACACTTGGTTGTATGTACTTTCTGTCCAACAGTTCTTGTAACTGTATCATTAACTCCTTCATCTCCACTGGCACCATACGATATAGTGTGACGCCCCCAAATCTGGGTATCTTCCATCCCGACAGATGGTGCTACACGGTGCTACAGTTCACACAAACATTCAATTGAAATGCCTCAAAAGAACGAATATGTCTTATATATATTTAAAATATTATTAACATTCCCCCAGGTTCTTTATAACCATCACATTTGTCCTTGTCATAATATCAAATATTATCATTACAAACCTATACTATTACATAAGTAATCTATGGGTTCGCCTTAGCCTTCCCTTTATCCTTGTCAGATCCATCGGTCCGTTCGATCTTAGCTGCATTCATATGGTTCAAGCAAGAGTGAGTCTAACTAGCTCAGCAAGTACAACAATTCTAATAAAACTAGCATGCTTGAAAAATAGGAATCGTATATCTTCAATAACCGAACAATAGTTATGAAGTACTATCGATAATTCAAAATAGCACTTCTTTTCTTTCAAAACGTTTAATAATAATAATATTCAGCAAAACATCAATTCCGGTCCAAGACCATGAGCATTTCATAAGTTCTTTGAAAAGGACATCCCGGTACTAAGTCCGTAAGTCTGTTATAGCTTACAAGCACGTCTAGGTGATCATCCTATAGTACTCTATGTTGATTAATACTACATTCATTAAACGTGTGTACGTTTAAGTTGTGGCAACCTCACGTGCCTATCGTTTTGACGACAAAACATTTTAGCATACTCAGTCCCCTTTTAAAAACCACACCAATATTAGTTTGGTAAATCATTAACAATACTGTGATAGATGATAAGAAATCCAACATATCGTAAGTCTAGCCAAAAGAATTGGCATTAACTTCATCAGACAATAACTCGTGCGTAAAAATACATGAGTCACAAAGCTTGTCCAGATTAATCTGAAACAAGGGTTAGAATTCTTGCCTTTAGCGCCTGCTACTGTTATTACACGTACACTTTAAGTCTCTAAGGTCTCTACAGTAGATGATAATATCACATAGCACATTAGGTCATGCATAACATACATAGTTTCTAAAGAATCTTACCCTTCTTCTCAATCTACTTATGTATTAGATTTGTTATTATTGGTTGTAGCTTGCCGTTATAGTTTACATCATCATCATTTCATTCATGTTCGATTGACTGTCTTTAACCTTTAGTTATCATACTTAAGGTTTAACAATGTCTTAAAAATGTTACATTATAACTTTAGTTCATTACCAATCAATCTACTTTCTTTCTTTACTTATAGCCTTTCCTTACTGTGCAATCCCTAAGGCTGGCGCTGCGGCGCCAGCTTTCATTCTTGGACTCACGATACGGCACGGGTTAGCAGTGCTCAAGTCCTGGCTTCGGCGCTGCGGTGCCACTTGCCCTTTATTGTGTCGTGCTGCGGTGCCAACTAACAGTGTACTAAAGTTCCGGCCTCACACTGCGGTGCAGGCCTTTGTTCTTTGAGTCGCGCTGCGATGCGGACTCTATGCCTCAAAAATTTTTACAGTTTTGAAATTTTGTGAAACTCCTGGGCTCGTAACTTCTTCATCATAAGTTCGAATTGGCTCATTCAAGAGCCTACGGTTCACAAATTACATGTTCTACGCGTTCGTACAAGAATTTTATCTATTTGACTTTGTTAACTAAAAATTCACCTATTAGTCCATTTTTAAATAAAACGATAAACGTTCGTGAACGTTCAACACTCGTTTCTTCGTTCTAAGTCAGAATCTGGTTATTTTTGAGTCCGCAACTCTATAATGCCTAGCAAGACTTGTCTCCATCGAAAACCAACATTTTTGAGTTCAAACACAAAATTCGACTTCCATTCCGAGAATTTCACGAATTCGACGATTATCGTCCAATCGTATGAATTCCGGCAACACTTCGATACTAACGATTTGTTCATCATTTCAAATGGATTCAATTCATTAACTAGACATCTCAACCTACATATTACAATAACTTATCTTTAAATTAGGTTATGGCTTATTCCTCATAAGTGCATAACTTAAAAAAATATAGATTAAAAGATTTCATTTTCTTGTGACTTTTTATTGATTTAAGACCTTTAAACAACATTCTTACATCTTATCAATCATACTAACTTCTTAAGGTAAACATAGAACAAATTCATCATGGTTCTTTACATGTTCATAACTTATTTAGGTTTGAATTACTTATTCTTTACTTATACAGCTTAAGTCCATTGATTATCCAATTCTTATGTGTTCTTAGCATACATGCTCAATAAGCTACACTTCTCTTATCATCCTACAATGGTAGAGATGGAAGATATAAGATCATAAGATCATTTACCTTTGATGACTAGCTTTCTTCTTCTTGAAAAATCTAACAATGGAAGTTTAGCTTAAAAGTGCTTATTCTCTCTAACCAATAAGTTGTTTAGCTTGGATGAAATTAACAAACAACTAATGAGCCATCTCCTCCTCTATTTATAGAATTTTTGAAGTTAGGGTAAAAGGGTCATTAGATTATTCCACCTCATTACTAACCTCCTTACTATTTCATACTTAATTTCTTAGTGAACTTTCCTCCTACTCTTATTACTTGGCCACCACAACAAAGCCTTGGACACCAAGATCACCCATGGGTTGCCCCATGGATCTAACTTTACCCGTGGATCATTAATTGAGCTTAGCTAGGTTTAATTTGTTTAGCTTAAGCTTTTGTGCTTGCTTTAAATAACTATGGGCTTCATATTATCCACACTTAGGCTAACCATTACTCACACATGGGTTTACACCTTACTTTGTATTGGACTTGCACTTCATACAAGATCCCACAGGTTTATTTCATTTTGATTTTAATCCTTAACGTTCTTAAATTTAAGTCCGCATGCGAAATATTACATTTTCCATACTTGAATTATTATTACATAATTCATCTCACCTTGATATTATAACGTTAAGTATTTCTCAGAAGTTCAAAAATAATTCCCGAGCAGAAAATGATGAATAGTGTTTTTCGAAAAATTTCTCGAAAAACTTTTATTTTCGTTTTGGAAATTCAAACACTTTAATTCCTTCACGTAGTTAAAATACTACGACTTTTCGATGTTTCTAAGTTATAAAACGACATTCATCTTACTAACACATAATAATAACAAATAATATAATTTTATTCATTATTTAATTATTAAAAAGTATTTTACAAAGGATACGAATTTCTCGGTCCTTACATTCTTCCCCCCCTCCCCTTATAAAGATTTTGTCCCCAGAATCTCACCTCCCATTAAGCAAACAAATGAGGGTAATCCTTCCTTATCTTTGCTTCCAATTCCCATGTTGCTTCTTCGGCATCATGGTTCTTCCATAACACCTTTACCGACGATATGACCTTGTTTCGCAGAACTTGATCTTTTCTATCGATAATTTGAATCAGCATCTCTTCATATGTTAAGTCCTTCTCAATCTGAATAGGCTCATACTCTACTACGTGCTTATAATCTGGCTTATAAGGACGTAACAATGATACGTGAAATATGTTATGTGACGCCCCCAAAATAGGTATACAACACCCATCTTGAGTCGCCAAATACATGACACAAAATTCAAATACAACTTAATAATACAACTGTCGTGTAAAATATGACAAAACATAAACTGAGAGTTTTAAAACGAATATTGTCTTCTAGACAGTATTCAACTCAAATGGTGTCCTCAATACAATTATTATCACACTATTTCATAGAATAGTGAGGACTATTAATGATATCATCTGAACCGTCACTCCGTTCCTCGACTAGTACCGGCTACGTTCTCATTTCCTGAAGAGGACAATGAAAGCGAAAGGGTGAGCTCAACTAGCCCAGTAAGAAATATTATGACGAAGATAATGCAGAATAATTTATCGTTAGCCTTCAATACTGTTAAACTGATAAAATATAACAAACATCAAGTTTAATTGCAGCGGAATAAGCAATCCATTAGAAGAGTCAAGTAGAGAATAAAATCCACTATCTTCTATGATTTAAAAGGTTTTTCATCACTTTTATCGCTGAGACTCAGCTTAATAAATAATCCACATCATCCCTGAACTACGGCCAAGGATATTCATTAGTATCACGACCACAAATTATCCATGCACTACGGGCCAAGAATATTCATGTATTCATCAATGGTCATGATCATGCCAACAACTATCCACCAATGCACTACGGGCCAATGAGGACTTTACCACATCATTTGTAACATTACGGTCATGATTATACCGAATAATCCCTAGTCATAATCATACCAAGTCCATCTATGCACTACAGGCCACAGATGACTTTCTACATAATATAAACATGAGGATAATGACAATGATATAAGAATTCAATAAAACAAGTTCAATGATAAATTTTTAAAGATTTATAATTTTATTTATCCAGAAATCAATAACGTTCAAATTGTCAACATGATACTGCTTTGTGGAGTAAAATTTAAGAATAATATTGTACCAAAAATAATTTGGACCGAAAACGAATCAATTTTAATCATGAATAGTACCCCGAGTGAATAGTATTTGAGTGAATAGTACCCCGTGAATAGTACTTCGGGAATAGTAACCCCACGAATAGTACTCCGACATGAAAAAGTTAAAACTTATCAAGAATACTCAGAATAATATTTTCATAAAAAGATACTGGATGAAGCGCAAATATCAATGATATTCAACTAATTTCATGGAGTGTAGAAGCCAAAACTTTAACAAAACGAGTATAGAATTCGAAATCTGAAACGAAATAATATCACTTACATACTACAGAGTATGGAAGAAAATATTATTTCAAGCAAATATTGAACAAAAATAACATCCCTTACCTTGAAAAGAAGAGTACTCCAACTGGTATAGCAGGGATATTCTTGAAGAAAACTTTCACTTATTTCTACGCTCAAAACTTTCTAAAACTCTAAAGAAATACGCTCAAGATTATAGAAGAAGAATTCTTTAATTCTGGTGTGATTTTCAATTCTAACTTAAGCTCCTATTTATAGGAAAATGCTATGACGTTAAAGGAGACTAAATTAATAAAATAATATTATTTATTCATTCACTTCTACGCCCACCCATTTTGATCAAACAAGCCAGCCATCTTTGAAAGAATTTTCAGCCCACATGTTTTGAAAAAAACAAAAGTGGGTCCTATCCATATTTTTAATAAAAATATTTTATTTTCTGAAACTTCAGTAATTCATAATAAATAGCTCTTTTATCATAAAATTATGAATTTTATGTCAATTCCATACGAAATTGAATTCTCTACAACTTTGTAGCTTTAAGTTTTTACAAATTCCAGATAAAAAATATTCGAAATCCATAAACGGATGATTTTCAATACCTCATAAAATTCATAACAAATCATACGTTAATTTTTAACGGTTCAAAATTTGTGGACACATACTCAACTTATATATGTATAATATATCTAAAAATCACAATGATTCAACGGTCGGATCAAAATTATTACTCACACAATAGAAATTTAAGAACACTTCAACATTATTTCCTTCATTTATAACCACATAAAATAAATATTTTCCTATCCATCATTTATGTCCACATAAAATAAATATTTTCTTATCATATAAATCAATAATTAATTATTCATAAATAATATTACAAAATCACAATAATGACAACCATGCCGTTCCCAGGAAAGGGGGCTTTCCGATAAGGATTTCTCCTTACTGGCGCGTAATTAGGTGACTAAACCTCTCCTTGACAGAACTTTCTAGACATTGCCAATAATGCTATCTAATAATATTATTCAAATAATATGAATTATTGATCTGATAATGGGAAATACTGTGCAGTGACAATTATTGAAACAACAATAATATAAAATAACAACGTAGCAATTATTGAACCAATAAAATAAAATATTGAACAGTAGTTACTCTAACAATTATTGAGTAGTGCGTTCTTACGTAAGAATCAATAATTCAAAAATACTGTGCAATACCGTGTGCTACTGTGCAATAATGCGTATTACTGTATTTTAACCGCCAGGTATTCTAACAGTTAACGGTAAAACTTTCGCCATTATTTTATAAAAAGATATTTTTGTCATTTTCTCAATCCGACAATAATTCTGTTGTGGGGTCCACCAATAATTGTTCCGTCATACGAATATTCCCTGTCAAAACAAATATTCCCCGACCAATCGAATATAATATAATAACTTGCGTACTTTGTAAAATTTATAAATATTACCGACAACTATAACATATATCAAATTCACTCCATAATATTTAAAAATGATATTTATAAAAAATTTATCTTTATTCATAAAAGTTGGGGTCTTACATGTTATGTATTCGATCTAGGTCTGGAGGTAACGCTACCATATAAGCCACCTCACGTACCCGTTTTAACACTTCAAAAGGTCTTATAAACCTTAGACTTAGTTTTCCCTTCTTTCCAAAGCGTATCTTTCCTTTTCAAGGAGACACCTTCAGAAATACGTACGAGCCTACCTCAAACTCTCTATTTTCTCGATGTAAGTCTGCATATTTCTTCTGTCTGTTTTAAGCTACTACGAGACGCATCCGTATCAACTTCACTACATCCGCTGTTTACTGCACCAATTTTGGTCCTAGCATTCGGCGTTCCCCCACTTCATCCCAACACAACGGTGTTCGGCACTTCCTTCCATATATGGTTTTGTAAGGTGGCATACCTATGCTTGCATGATAACTGTTGTTATACGCAAACTCTACTAATGGTAGATGATCATCCCAACTACCCTTGAAATCCATGACGCAAGATCTCAATATATCTTCTAACATCTAAATTGTCCTCTCACTCTGTCCATCGGTTTGTGGATGATATGTCATATTCAACTTCAACTGCATCCCCAACTACTCTTGCAGACTTCTCCAAAAGTTCGATGTGAATCGTGGGTCACGATCTGACACAATTGAAACTGGTACTCCATGCCTAGAAATAACTTTCTTAACATAAAGTTTAGCTAACTGGTCTAAGTTATACTTAACTCTAATTAGAAAAAAGTGAGCCGACTTTGTCAACCGGTCCACTATTACCCAAATCGCATCATACCCCTTCTGAGTAGTCGGAAGTCCCACCACAAAGTCCATCGTGATATGCTCCCACTTCCACTCCGGAATCTCCAATGACCGCAACAAGCCACTTGGTCGTTGATGTTCGGCCTTAACTTTCTGACAAGTCAGGAACCTACCCACATACTCGGCTATCTCTCTCTTCATATTCGACCACCGAAAACTATGTCAAAGGTCTTGATACATCTTAGTGCTACCAGGATGAAACGAGTACCTCAAACTGTGAGCTTCTTATAAAACTTACTCCTTTAATTCCGTCTTATTTGGAACCCAAATTCTTCCTTTAAATCTTAATAATCCCTCATTATCCAGATTAAACTGTATGTCTTTTTCATTGGTTAACCGCTTCTTCATCTGGTCACACTCATCAATTTTGAGCTGCACTTCCTTGACTCTCTCTACAATGGTAGATTGCATCTTCATCGCAAACAGTCTATGTCCCACTTCACTCGGCAACTTCACCTCTAACTCCATCCTAGCCATCTCTGTTATTAACTCAGTTTGAGCCGTTAGCATAGACAACTTTTCTCGACCCATTCTACTTAAGTCATCGACAACTACATTGGCTTTTCCAGGGTGATAAAGGATTTCACAGTCGTAATCGTTTATCAACTCCAGCCATCTCCTCTGTCTCATATTCAATTCCTTCTGTGTGAAGATATAATTTAGACTCTTGTGGTCCGTGTATATCTCATATTTTTCCCCATAAAGATAATGTCGACATATCTTTAAGGCAAATACTATCGCGGCCAGTTCCAGATCATGAGTAGGGTAAACTTTCTCATAATCCTTCAACTACCTTTATGCATATGCAATGACCTAGCCATGCTGCATGAGCACGCAAGCAAGTCCTCTATGCGAAGCATCGCTATAAACTACGAAATTTCCTGTATCATCGGGTAATGACAAAACAAGCGCTTTACTCAACCTTTTCTTCAGTTCTTGAAAACTGTTCTCGCATTTCTCAGTCCACGCATATTTTACCGTCTTTCTTGTCAAGTTAGTCAACGGAGTAGCTATCTTCGAAAAATCTTGGATGAATCTCCGATAGTATCCCGCTAACACTAGGAAACTCCGCACTTCAGTCGGGTTTTTCGGTTATTTCCAATTCATCATGGCTTCCACCTTCAATGGATCTATTAAAATCCCCTCATAGTCAATGACATGTCCTAAAAACTATACCCTCTCTAACCAAAATTCACACTTTGTAAATTTCGTATACAACTTCTCCTTCCTTAATGTTTCCAACACTATCCTTAGGTGTTCAGCATGATCTTCTGGCGTTTTAGAATAGACTAAAATATCATCGATAAATATCACGACGAACTTGTCCAAATATTATTTGAACACTCTGTTCAACATATCCATAAATTCAGCTGGTGCATTAGTCAATCCAAATGACATCACCAGAAACTCGTAATGACCATAACGAGTCCTGAATGTCATTTTTGGTACATCCTCGTTCCTAACCTTCAGCTGATGATACCCCGTCCTTAAATCTATTTTAGAAAAATACTTTGCCCCTTTCAACTGATCAAAAAGATCATCGATCCTGGGCAATGGGTACTTATTCTTTATCGTTAACTGGTTCAACTCTTGGTAGTCGATACAAAGTCTTAACGATCCGTCCATCTTCTTGACAAACAATATCGGTGTTCCCCACGGTGAAACACTCGGTTGAATGTACTTCTTGTCTAATAGTTCTTGTAACTGCACCATCAATTCCTTCATGTCCACTAGCGCAATATGATACGGTGCCCTGGAAACTAGTGCCGCTCCTAGCATAATGTTAATTACGAACTCAATCTCCCTATCCGGTGGAAGACCCGGTAACTCACTTGGAAATACATTCATGAATGCACTCACTATAGGTATTTGTTCCACGGTCGCTCCCACTCTCTAGGTATCAACAACATGGCACAGATAACCTACACACCCCCTCCTCAACAGTTCTCTAGTTTGTGTCATGGTAAGACAACACGAACGTCGTAGAAATTTATTACCGTAAAATATTACATGAGGTTGTCTTAACGTTTTAATATTTAAACTTTTCTTTTGACAATCTATAATTGCCCCATGGTTAATCAACCAATCCATTTCGAGAATTATGTCGAATTCTCCTAGCTTTACGGTATCAAATCTACCGATAATTTATAACCCCGAATATCTACGCAATAACACCTACGAATATCTTCAACAGGAATTATCTCTTCATTTGCTACCTTAATATTTAAAGGTATATGCAACTTTTCGGGAAGTAATCCTAATCATCTAGCAAAATCTTCTGCGATAAACGAACAAGTAGCACTCGAGTCAAACAACACGTATGCATTTAGGTTGTTGATCAGAATAATACCTGCGACTACGTCCCCTGATGTAACTACATCTTGTACTATCATATTAAAGGTATGGGCCATAGGCCTACCCGGCTGCGCTGGACCACCAATAGCTAACTTACCGGTATTGGCACTGTTAGGTTTGTAATATTCATGAACGCAATCAAATTGCACAAAATAAGCGGAAACGTGAAAAATCATAGTTTTAAAATTTTACAAACCATATACCCGGATCATCCTTTATGCACAATTATTAATTAAACGAAAATATAAAAAATAAGAATCATACCCTTGAAGATTCGAGTTTCCTCAGGTACAAGTTCACATCCAATCTTTTTCGCATTCAACTTGAATCCACCAGGTTTGGTTCCTTCATTTGATCAACGTTAGCCACCCAAGTGTTTGGCCTCTAGAGGTGATCCACCAAGAATGAATAAAGATTTAAGAAGATGGGTGTTTGGCAAAATCCTAGTTTTTCTATCTCTCATAGAAAAGGAGCGTACTGTCCAACTATTGAAATTACGTATGTTGTTAAAAAGTCAACAACCACTCTTACACCCATAATAAGACTCCTCTTATTTATAGATGTGGGCAACCCTCCTTAACCATTAAGAAATTGAGTTTTATTTTAATTAATTAAACTTCTTTAATTAATTAGGCTCCCAATCTTATTATGAATAATTAATTGAAATCTTTTAATTAATTAACCTTCTAACCTTATTAGGAATATATGAGAGTACTTTTATTAATTAATTTCCAAACTCCTTTAAGAATATTAATAATAGTAATAATAATAATAAGACTCCTCTTATTAATTTATATTTAATATTTCTAAAATATTAAATAAATATTAAGCTATTTAATTTATTCTATCACCATAGATTAAATTAAATATACTTAACTTATTTTTACGATTATACCATTAACTTCTTAAATAATAAATCTTCCTTTTATGGTGTGACCCTTTAGGTTCTCCATATTAAACCGGTTGTGAATGAATTAATTAGAGCAATTCTAATCTTATTTAAATAAATAAATTAAAATATTAATTTATTTAAATAAATAATATTTATTCTACAATATGGATAAGCCTCCCTAGATATTAACGACTTTTCAGATAATATAAATTTTAACATTAATCATAAAAGAACCTTTGAGTAAGTAGTTATCGTACAATTCAATCCTTCCACCATAAAATGTCCCAATTAAATATAAGACATGAAATTACTGTCAAGTCTTATTTTATTTAATTATATGTATTTCGACTCTGAAATGCACAACCCCAAATAATGCAAATTAGAAACTCCTTTCTAATTTTATTCTGCCTTGGCCAAGGACTACTGGGTTGTCATTTATCGAATCATATAGGACATTTCTCTTCTTTTACTAGAAGTGGTAGATTCTTTATTGATCAAACATTATCTCCATGTATAACTTATTATACCCAAACATACCCTTTAATATACTCTAAGGGTCTTAAGGAATAAGTCAAAGTATACCTCATCATACACAAGATACTATGATGATCTTAAGTTCAAGAATCATTTGTACTACTATCACTACAGGAATTCCTATTGATAGGCAAGTAAAACTCCATTAGGTATTCCTTAACGAGCCACGCTCAGTGAACTTATTCTCTAATAAGCACCTACATACTTGATTTAGTGTCTTTACAGAAATGATCATGAGATCAATCATCCTCATCCAATGAGCAAGCAACGTATGTACCAATCTATCCGGATTCACTAATCCCCAATTTAGTAATCTAACGATTGTGAACTATTTTAGTTTTAAGTTTTCTAAGAATTTAGATCTCATTAGAATGATCATCATCATTATTCTAAAAGCATTGGTTAAAACTATGAGTTTATCACATATTTTTAAACAGCATCATGTAGATAATTAAAAGATTTTAATTAATTAATATATTTTATTAATAAATGAATGAGATTGTTGCAAAGTATATGCTTTATCATCAAACATCATTGGCTTGTGTGCATACTACTTTCAATCTCCCACTTGCACTAAAGCCAATCGACATGGTATCTCATATCCTCCTTCTCTAAGTGACGATCATCCTGTTATTGGATAATCTTTAGTTAATGGATATGTAATGTTGTTCTTGAGAGTTCACTATCTCTATAGTGATTTCCCATCTTTCAATGATTCCTAAAACCAAGTGAAAGTGCCACAACACATGTTTATGTAAGACCCCGAATTTTATGAAATAAAAGTATTTAATTTTTCTTATAATTACAATTCAGTAAATGGTTAAATTGATAAAAAGTTAAAGTTATGGGTGAAATGTGAAATTTTTTCAAAATACACAAATGGTTATAAAATAATCATTGTTGTCGGGGAATATTCGTTTGGTCGTGGAATATTCTTTCTGTCGGGGAATATTCGTACGATGGCGCAGCTATTTGTGGGCCCCATAACAGAATAACTGTCAGGTGAAGAAAACGACAAATTTAAGTTTTTACAAATAACGGCGTAGTTGTTACCGTTAACACTGTTGGAATACCCGGTGATTAAAATACAGTAATACGCGTTATTGCACAGTAGCACACGGTATTGCATAGTATTTTTGAAATTATTGATTCTTACGTAAGAAGGCACTACTCAATAATTGTTACAGTAATTACTGTTCAATATTTTATTTTATTGATTCAATAATTGCTACGTTGGAATTTTGTATTATTGTTGTTCAATAATTGTTGCTGCACAGTATTTCCCATTATCAGATCAATAATTCATATTATTTGAATAGTATTATTAGATAGCATTATTGGCAATGTCTAGAAAGTTCTGTCTAAGGAGAGGTTTGGTCATCTAATTGCGCGCCAGTAAGGAGAAATCCTTATTGGAAAGCCCCCTCTTTCCTGGGAACGGCCTGGTTGTTATAAATGTGATTCTATAAATATTATTTGTGAATAATTAATTATTGATTCATATGATAAGGAAATATTTATTTTATGTGGATATAAAGGAGGGATATATTTTTGTGGTTAAAAATGAAGGAGTTAATGTTGAGGTTTTTATCCGTATTTTTGTCGGAATGGATGTATAAAAAATCAGGGTTTTTGAGATATTTTGCGGGGGTTATAATTTTTAATCCGACCGTTGGATCGTGGTAATATTTAGATATGTTATACATATATAAGTTGAGTATATGCCCACAAATTTTGAACCGTTAAAAATGAACGTATGATTTGTTATGAATTTTAAGAGGTGACTGATTCAGAAATCAGGTTATAAATCATTTTTGGTGGAAAATTCTAGAATTGGTGGGCCCCACTTGTGGTTGGTGAAGAAATGTGCTGAATTATATTTCAAATGTGGTGGGTGGGAATAGTAGCAGGTAAAGCCATCAGGTTGCAGGTCAAACCTACCAAAATTTTCCTATAAATAGAGGGCTAAGTTAGAATGGAAAATCACACCAGAAACATAAGCTTTCTCTCTTTCTCTCTCTATATTATGAAGCATATTTTGTGAGTTTTTAGATACTTGATGAGTTGCTATTCATCAGTGCAAGTTTCCTTCAGCATCATATCCGATATCCAGTCAGAAGTACTGCTCTTTTGAGGTAAGGGATAGTAAGGGATAGTAAGGAATTTTAAGGGTTGTTATGATTTTCAGTTTCGTAATTTTTCTGAACTTCAAAAATTCTGGAAAAATTTGAAATGATATTTTGATGAGTTTTATTGATTGTGTCCAAAAATAGTGATTTTTGGATGTATAGATTGAGAGTTATGAATTTTATGAGAAAAGACTATTTTAAAAGTAACAGCTTATAATTCCTTGTGGTTAACTCCAAAATTGATGAAATTTTTATTGGGAGTACATGTATATGATAGAAGTATACTCTGTAAATTTCAGAATTTTTAGACAAAAGTACAACTTTTGATAAATGTCTAAATATTCGCCTATTTTGGCCATATGAAAAATAGTAAATGACTTTTAAAAATTCTGAGAAAAATATATGTTCACTATGGGACTATATTATGCTAAATCCCAGAAAAGAAATATTTTTGGAACTGATTTGGTATTTTTCATGAAAATGGTCTAGTTATGAGTAAATGAATTAAATATGTTTTGTGAAGAAAGAAAATTGGAAAATAGGATTTTATGGCTTGAGAATCCTATATGAGGTATATGCTGATTTTTGATGAGGGTTTTGGTTATTGATGATGAAATTGTAAGAGTTGGCATTTTATGATGATTAAATGCATTAATTAGTAAAGTGTAAACAATTAAAATAAATTGTTTATAAATTTAAGTAATGTTATTCTTTCAATATCATTATATCGAAATATTGGTATGAATTTTATTGTAGAATTTCTATCTTTTGTGTCGGGGTTACTATTCATGAGTTACGAATATTACTCTTGAGATTAAAACTATATGTTGATCATATTATTTTTATCATCATATATAATATTTTTATAACCCTGATGTTGAAATTCTCTTTCACTGGAGTGTAAAGATGGGTAGATTATTGGTATGATCATGACTAGGGTTCTCTTTGGCCTGTAGTGCAAAGTTGAATTGTGACTGGTATGATCATGACCATTGAATTTATAATTGAATATCTTAAGCTTAAGTGCAAAGGTGAATTGATCAACATGGTTATAATTATTGTTTATATAAATTCTGAAATGATTATATATTTCTTTGAGATATGAATATATTTGGCCTGTAGTGCAAATATGAATTGTTGATGAATATCTTTGGCATGTAGTGCAAAGATGGCCTGTTGATGAATATCTTTGGCCTGTAGTGCAAAGATGAACTGTTGTTGAATATCTTTGGCCCGTAGTGCAAAGATGGTTTGTTGATGAATATCTTTGGCCCGTAGTGCAAAGATGGTTTGTTGATGAATATCTTTGGCCCGTAGTGCAAAGATGGATTTGTTAGTATGATTATAAACAGGAATTGTGATTTGGTATAACCATGATCTTTGATGTTTCAGGTAAAGACAGGTGATGAAAATATTCTTCGTCCTGGGTGCGAAGAAAAATTTATAGTCACAATTATGATTATGAGTTATTCATATGATTGTGGAAAGGAACTGTTGAGTGATGTTACATGGATAAAATATTGTTGGTGGATTTTTAACATGGAGAAGATAATAGACTTTATAGTCTATTTGACTCTTCTAATGGATTGCTCATTCCGCTGCAACTATGGTTGAAATTTTATCATTTACCATATGTTCTAAATCTCTGATTTATTATTGATGAAGGCTATTGATAATTTAATTATCTTTAGTCATGATATTCTTTACTGAGCTAGTTGTGCTCACCCTTTTGCTTCACAATTCCTTTCAGGTAATAAGAGTGTAGCTGGGTCGAGCGGGGGTAACAAGGGAATAGAACGGTGGTCATCATTTAGTAGTTATATTTGGTGAAGAAAATAGGGTGAGGCGAACCCAACGTTGGAATGGTGTTTTGTCACTATCATACAAGATGTCTAATGACATACAACCTCGTGTCATCATAGGACAGGGTTGTGCTCATCCACTTGCTGAGTATATCTATGGGCACTACCTATATAATCTTGGTGTTTGTTTGAAGTATAATTCTCAATTAGAGACAGTGGAGATAATGATAAGTCAAGAGAAGACTCACCATTGGGAAGAATATGATAGTAATCTTCTCGTTTTTCTTTGGGGTCTATTGGGTCAACCAAGGATAATTCTGTGGCCATATGAT
Source organism: Panax notoginseng (assembly GCA_016801055.1). Classification (NCBI taxonomy): domain Eukaryota; kingdom Viridiplantae; phylum Streptophyta; class Magnoliopsida; order Apiales; family Araliaceae; genus Panax; species Panax notoginseng. The sequence continues at coordinate 127,021,513 of CM029014.1, read as the reverse complement.
ATCTATCATAACCTAGACGCGTGGCCTCCCATGTACGAAGGTTTCCTTGAGCACTTTCCAAAGATTCTAATTTCTAAAACAGTTTTTGACTATACCTTTATGTAAGGTGTTATTGTGAGGTGATGTCCACGGTTGGAACATGAGTCACATTTGGTATATATTTGTATCCAAACTCACAGCATATGTGTTGTTGTATTTTGCACGACAATTGTTGTAATAAAGTTGTAGTTGTTTTCTGTACCATGTATTTGGCGACTCATAATAGGTTGGATGGAATGAACCTATTTTGGGGTTGTTACATTTGGTATCAGAGCTTAGGGATATGATCTCTGGCGGAGATCGGGGAATATAACTAGGAGGGGAGAGATGAGTAAATCCTTCGCTAGTGTGTCCTACCTAAGCTTATTTGTTGGTCAGTCATAATATCGGGATATTATGTGATATGTTAATTTGTTAAATTAACCCTTGTTTTGAAGCTGTATTCTAGAATGATATATGAAATACAGGAGATGAGCAATGGAGAAATTATGATGACAGGGAAGATGGAATCTGAAATGAAAGGAATGTATTCTCAATTCTTTGAAATACCAGGTACGTAAATTTCGAGGACGAAATTTCATAAGGAGGGGAGATTGTAAGACCCCGAATTTTATGAAATAAAAGTATTTAATTTTTCTTATAATTACAATTCAGTAAATGGTTAAATTGATAAAAAGTTAAAGTTATGGGTGAAATGTGAAATTTTTTCAAAATACACAAATGGTTATAAAATAATCATTGTTGTCGGGGAATATTCGTTTGGTCGTGGAATATTCTTTCTGTCGGAAAATATTCGTACGACGGCGCCGCTATTTGTGGGCCCCATAACAGAATAACTGTCGGGTGAAGAAAACGACAAATTTAAGTTTTTACAAATAACGGCGTAGTTGTTACCGTTAACACTGTTGGAATACCCGGTGATTAAAATACAGTAATACGCGTTATTGCACAGTAGCACACGGTATTGCATAGTATTTTTGAAATTATTGATTCTTACGTAAGAAGGCACTACTCAATAATTGTTACAGTAATTACTGTTCAATATTTTATTTTATTGATTCAATAATTGCTACGTTGAAATTTTGTATTATTGTTGTTCAATAATTGTTGCTGCACAGTATTTCCCATTATCAGATCAATAATTCATATTATTTGAATAGTATTATTAGATAGCATTATTGGCAATGTCTAGAAAGTTCTGTCTAAGGAGAGGTTTGGTCATCTAATTGCGCGCCAGTAAGGAGAAATCCTTATTGAAAAGCCCCCTCTTTCCTGGGAACGGCCTGGTTGTCATAAATGTGATTCTGTAATATTATTTGTGAATAATTAATTATTGATTCATATGATAAGGAAATATTTATTTTATGTGGATATAAACGAGGGATATATTTTTGTGGTTAAAAATGAAGGAGTTAATGTTGAGGTTTTTATCCGTATTTTTGTCGGAATGGAGGTATTAAAAATCAGGGTTTTTGAGATATTTTGCGGGGGTTATAATTTTTAATCCGACCGTTGGATCGTGGTAATTTTTGGATATGTTATACATATATAAGTTGAGTATATGCCCACAAATTTTGAACCGTTAAAAATGAACGTATGATTTGTTATGAATTTTAAGAGGTGACTGATTCAGAAATCAGGTTATAAATCATTTTGGTGGAAAATTCTAGAATTGGTGGGCCCCACTTGTGGTTGGTGAAGAAATGTGCTGAATTATATTTCAAATGTGGTGGGTGGGAATAGTAGCAGGTAAAGCCATCAGGTTGCAGGTCAAACCTACCAAAATTTTCCTATAAATAGAGGGCTAAGTTAGAATTGAAAATCACACCAGAAACATAAGCTTTCTCTCTTTCTCTCTCTATATTATGAAGCATATTTTGTGAGTTTTTAGATACTTGATGAGTTGCTATTCATCAGTGCAAGTTTCCTTCAGCATCATATCCGATATCCAGTCAGAAGTACTGCTCTTTTGAGGTAAGGGATAGTAAGGGATAGTAAGGGATTTTAAGGGTTGTTATGATTTTCAGTTTCGTAATTTTTCTGAACTTCAAAAATTCTGGAAAAATTTGAAATGATATTTTGATGAGTTTTATTGATTGTGTCCAAAAATGGTGATTTTTGGATGTATAGATTGAGAGTTATGAATTTTATGAGGAAAGACTATTTTAAAAGTAACAGCTTATAATTCCTTGTGGTTAACTCCAAAATTGATGAAATTTTTATTGGGAGTACATGTATATGATAGAAGTATACTCTGTAAATTTCAGAATTTTTAGACAAAAGTACAATTTTTGATAAATGTCTAAATATTCGGCTATTTTGGCCATATGAAAAATAGTAAATGACTTTTAAAAATTCTGAGAAAAATATATGTTCACTATGGGACTATATTATGCTAAATCCCAGAAAAGAAATATTTTTGGAACTGATTTGGTATTTTTCATGAAAATGGTCTAGTTATGAGTAAATGAATTAAATATGTTTTGTGAAGAAAGAAAATTGGAAAATAGGATTTTATGGCTTGAGAATCCTATATGAGGTATATGCAGATTTTTGATGAGGGTTTTGGTTATTGATGATGAAATTGTAAGAGTTGGCATTTTATGATGATTAAATGCATTAATTAGTAAAGTGTAAACAATTAAAATAAATTGTTTATAAATTTAAGTAATGTTATTCTTTCAATATCATTATACCGAAATATTGGTATGAATTTTATTGTAGAATTTCTATCTTTTGTGTCGGGGTTACTATTCATGAGTTACGAATATTACTCTTGAGATTAAAACTATATGTTGATCATATTATTTTTATCATCATATATAACATTTTTATAACCCTGATGTTGAAATTCTCTTTCACTGGAGTGTAAAGATGGGTAGATTATTGGTATGATCATGACTAGGGTTCTCTTTGGCCTGTAGTGCAAAGTTGAATTGTGACTGGTATGATCATGACCATTGAATTTATAATTGAATATCTTAAGCTTAAGTGCAAAGGTGAATTGATCAACATGGTTATAATTATTGTTTATATAAATTCTGAAATGATTATATATTTCTTTGAGATATGAATATATTTGGCCTGTAGTGCAAATATGAATTGTTGATGAATATCTTTGGCATGTAGTGCAAAGATGGCCTGTTGATGAATATCTTTGGCCTGTAGTGCAAAGATGAACTGTTGTTGAATATCTTTGGCCCGTAGTGCAAAGATGGTTTGTTGATGAATATCTTTGGCCCGTAGTGCAAAGATGGTTTGTTGATGAATATCTTTGGCCCGTAGTGCAAAGATGGATTTGTTAGTATGATTATAAACAGGAATTGTGATTTGGTATAACCATGATCTTTGATGTTTCAGGTAAAGACAGGTGATGAAAATATTCTTCGTCCTGGGTGCAAAGAAAAATTTATAGTCACAATTATGATTATGAGTTATTCATATGATTGTGGAAAGGAACTGTTGAGTGATGTTACATGGATAAAATATTGTTGGTGGATTTTTAACATGGAGAAGATAATAGACTTTATAGTCTATTTGACTCTTCTAATGGATTGCTCGTTCCGCTGCAACTATGGTTGAAATTTTATCATTTACCATATGTTCTAAATCTCTGATTTATTATTGATGAAGGCTATTGATAATTTAATTATCTTTAGTCATGATATTCTTTACTGAGCTAGTTGTGCTCACCCTTTTGCTTCACAATTCCTTTCAGGTAATAAGAGTGTAGCTGGGTCGAGCGGGGGTAACAAGGGAATAGAACGGTGGTCATCATTTAGTAGTTATATTTGGTGAAGAAAATAGGGTGAGGCGAACCCAACGTTGGAAGGGTGTTTTGTCACTATCATACAAGATGTCTAATGACATACAACCTCGTGTCATCATAGGACAGGGTTGTGCTCATCCACTTGCTGAGTATATCTATGGGCACTACCTATATAATCTTGGTGTTTGTTTGAAGTATAATTCTCAATTAGAGACAGTGGAGATAATGATAAGTCAAGAGAAGACTCACCATTGGGAAGAATATGATAGTAATCTTCTCGTTTTTCTTTGGGGTCTATTGGGTCAACCAAGGATAATTCTGTGGCCATATGATATCTATCATAACCTAGACGCGTGGCCTCCCATGTACGAAGGTTTCCTTGAGCACTTTCCAAAGATTCTAATTTCTAAAACAGTTTTTGACTATACCTTTATGTAAGGTGTTATTGTGAGGTGATGTCCACGGTTGGAACATGAGTCACATTTGGTATATATTTGTATCCAAACTCACAGCATATGTGTTGTTGTATTTTGCACGACAATTGTTGTAATAAAGTTGTAGTTGTTTTCTGTACCATGTATTTGGCGACTCAGAATAGGTTGGATGGAATGAACCTATTTTGGGGTTGTTACATTTGGTATCAGAGCTTAGGGATATGATCTCTGGCGGAGATCGGGGAATATAACTAGGAGGGGAGAGATGAGTAAATCCTTCGCTAGTGTGTCCTACCTAAGCTTATTTGTTGGTCAGTCATAATATCGGGATATTATGTGATATGTTAATTTGTTAAATTAACCCTTGTTTTGAAGCTGTATTCTAGAATGATATATGAAATACAGGAGATGAGCAATGGAGAAATTATGATGACAGGGAAGATGGAATCTGAAATGAAAGGAATGTATTCTCAATTCTTTGAAATACCAGGTACGTAAATTTCGAGGACGAAATTTCATAAGGAGGGGAGATTGTAAGACCCCGAATTTTATGAAATAAAAGTATTTAATTTTTCTTATAATTACAATTCAGTAAATGGTTAAATTGATAAAAAATTAAAGTTATGGGTGAAATGTGAAAATTTTTCAAAATACACAAATGGTTATAAAATAATCATTGTTGTCGGGGAATATTCGTTTGGTCGTGGAATATTCTTTCTGTCGGGGAATATTCGTACGACGGCGCCGCTATTTGTGGGCCCCATAACAGAATAACTGTCGGGTGAAGAAAACGACAAATTTAAGTTTTTACAAATAACGGCGTAGTTGTTACCGTTAACACTGTTGGAATACCCGGTGATTAAAATACAGTAATACGCGTTATTGCACAGTAGCACACGGTATTGCATAGTATTTTTGAAATTATTGATTCTTACGTAAGAAGGCACTACTCAATAATTGTTACAGTAATTACTGTTCAATATTTTATTTTATTGATTCAATAATTGCTACGTTAAAATTTTGTATTATTGTTGTTCAATAATTGTTGCTGCACAGTATTTCCCATTATCAGATCAATAATTCATATTATTTGAATAGTATTATTAGATAGCATTATTGGCAATGTCTAGAAAGTTCTGTCTAAGGAGAGGTTTGGTCATCTAATTGCGCGCCAGTAAGGAGAAATCCTTATTGGAAAGCCCCCTCTTTCCTGGGAACGGCCTGGTTGTTATAAATGTGATTCTGTAAATATTATTTGTGAATAATTAATTATTGATTCATATGATAAGGAAATATTTATTTTATGTGGATATAAACGAGGGATATATTTTTGTGGTTAAAAATGAAGGAGTTAATGTTGAGGTTTTTATCCGTATTTTTGTCGGAATGGATGTATAAAAAATCAGGGTTTTTGAGATATTTTGCGGGGGTTATAATTTTTAATCCGACCGTTGGATCGTGGTAATTTTTAGATATGTTATACATATATAAGTTGAGTATATGCCCACAAATTTTGAACCGTTAAAAATGAACGTATGATTTGTTATGAATTTTAAGAGGTGACTGATTCAGAAATCAGGTTATAAATCATTTTGGTGAAAAATTCTAGAATTGGTGGGCCCCACTTGTGGTTGGTGAAGAAATGTGCTGAATTATATTTCAAATGTGGTGGGTGGGAATAGTAACAGGTAAAGCCATCAGGTTGCAGGTCAAACCTACCAAAATTTTCCTATAAATAGAGGGCTAAGTTAGAATGGAAAATCACACCAGAAACATAAGCTTTCTCTCTTTCTCTCTCTATATTATGAAGCATATTTTGTGAGTTTTTAGATACTTGATGAGTTGCTATTCATCAGTGCAAGTTTCCTTCAGCATCATATCCGATATCCAGTCAGAAGTACTGCTCTTTTGAGGTAAGGGATAGTAAGGGATAGTAAGGGATTTTAAGGGTTGTTATGATTTTCAGTTTCGTAATTTTTCTGAACTTCAAAAATTCTGGAAAAATTTGAAATGATATTTTGATGAGTTTTATTGATTGTGTCCAAAAATGGTGATTTTTGGATGTATAGATTGAGAGTTATGAATTTTATGAGGAAAGACTATTTTAAAAGTAACAGCTTATAATTCCTTGTGGTTAACTCCAAAATTGATGAAATTTTTATTGGGAGTACATGTATATGATAGAAGTATACTCTGTAAATTTCAGAATTTTTAGACAAAAGTACAACTTTTGATAAATGTCTAAATATTCGGCTATTTTGGCCATATGAAAAATAGTAAATAACTTTTAAAAATTCTGAGAAAAATATATGTTCACTATGGGACTATATTATGCTAAATCCCAGAAAAGAAATATTTTTGGAACTGATTTGGTATTTTTCATGAAAATGGTCTAGTTATGAGTAAATGAATTAAATATGTTTTGTGAAGAAAGAAAATTGGAAAATAGGATTTTATGGCTTGAGAATCCTATATGAGGTATATGCAGATTTTTGATGAGGGTTTTGGTTATTGATGATGAAATTGTAAGAGTTGGCATTTTATGATGATTAAATGCATTAATTAGTAAAGTGTAAACAATTAAAATAAATTGTTTATAAATTTAAGTAATGTTATTCTTTCAATATCATTATACCGAAATATTGGTATGAATTTTATTGTAGAATTTCTATCTTTTGTGTCGGGGTTACTATTCATGAGTTACGAATATTACTCTTGAGATTAAAACTATATGTTGATCATATTATTTTTATCATCATATATAACATTTTTATAACCCTGATGTTGAAATTCTCTTTCACTGGAGTGTAAAGATGGGTAGATTATTGGTATGATCATGACTAGGGTTCTCTTTGGCCTGTAGTGCAAAGTTGAATTGTGACTGGTATGATCATGACCATTGAATTTATAATTGAATATCTTAAGCTTAAGTGCAAAGGTGAATTGATCAACATGGTTATAATTATTGTTTATATAAATTCTGAAATGATTATATATTTCTTTGAGATATGAATATATTTGGCCTGTAGTGCAAATATGAATTGTTGATGAATATCTTTGGCATGTAGTGCAAAGATGGCCTGTTGATGAATATCTTTGGCCTGTAGTGAAAAGATGAACTGTTGTTGAATATCTTTGGCCCGTAGTGCAAAGATGGTTTATTGATGAATATCTTTGGCCCGTAGTGCAAAGATGGTTTGTTGATGAATATCTTTGGCCCGTAGTGCAAAGATGGATTTGTTAGTATGATTATAAACAGGAATTGTGATTTGGTATAACCATGATCTTTGATGTTTCAGGTAAAGACAGGTGATGAAAATATTCTTCGTCCTGGGTGCGAAGAAAAATTTATAGTCACAATTATGATTATGAGTTATTCATATGATTGTGGAAAGGAACTGTTGAGTGATGTTACATGGATAAAATATTGTTGGTGGATTTTTAACATGGAGAAGATAATAGACTTTATAGTCTATTTGACTCTTCTAATGGATTGCTCATTCCGCTGCAACTATGGTTGAAATTTTATCATTTACCATATGTTCTAAATCTCTGATTTATTATTGATGAAGGCTATTGATAATTTAATTATCTTTAGTCATGATATTCTTTACTGAGCTAGTTGTGCTCACCCTTTTGCTTCACAATTCCTTTCAGGTAATAAGAGTGTAGCTGGGTCGAGCGGGGGTAACAAGGGAATAGAACGGTGGTCATCATTTAGTAGTTATATTTGGTGAAGAAAATAGGGTGAGGCGAACCCAACGTTGGAAGGGTGTTTTGTCACTATCATACAAGATGTCTAATGACATACAACCTCGTGTCATCATAGGACAGGGTTGTGCTCATCCACTTGCTGAGTATATCTATGGGCACTACCTATATAATCTTGGTGTTTGTTTGAAGTATAATTCTCAATTAGAGACAGTAGAGATAATGATAAGTCAAGAGAAGACTCACCATTGGGAAGAATATGATAGTAATCTTCTCGTTTTTCTTTGGGGTCTATTGGGTCAACCAAGGATAATTCTGTGGCCATATGATATCTATCATAACCTAGACACGTGGCCTCCCATGTACGAAGGTTTCCTTGAGCACTTTCCAAAGATTCTAATTTCTAAAACAGTTTTTGACTATACCTTTATGTAAGGTGTTATTGTGAGGTGATGTCCACGGTTGGAACATGAGTCACATTTGGTATATATTTGTATCCAAACTCACAGCATATGTGTTGTTGTATTTTGCACGATAATTGTTGTAATAAAGTTGTAGTTGTTTTCTGTACCATGTATTTGGCGACTCATAATAGGTTGGATGGAATGAACCTATTTTGGGGTTGTTACATTTAGATCCAAGATGAGACTTAGGAACTATTCCTAGTTCTATAATGAACTTTTCATCCAAACAATCAACTTGTAGCTTCATTTATAGTTATATACTTTGTCTTTATCACTAAACCAACAACTCTTTACTGTTTGGAACCTTTTCAATTCACTGCACCACCGTTCAAGGTAACGCTTTACCTTGAAGTGGATTTTCTGTCGTCTTGGTCTGTCTAAAAAAAACTTGAGTCTGTTAAGCCCTCTAGTTTTAATTTAGACCCACCATGAACATGATCACATCCTTAGTGCCGGTTAAGTACTTTAAGATATTTTTCACTGACTCATAGTAAACTTCTCCAGAATATGACTAATCAACATCAGGTCTCGTACATTCCATTGTATACATGATAGTTACTTATGTGATCTCTCTTTTATGAGTCTATGGGGACTATTAAGAGAGGTACACTCCATGATTCATCAACATGAGACATCTCTTGGAGTTTTCCATGCTAAACGACTTTAGCATCAAATGAATATGCGTTCCTTGTGCTAAGTTAAGCATCCTCTTAAATCTATCTATATAGATTTATATCTCGAATTAAGATACTCTTCCCAAATTATTCATGGAGGAATGTTTAGACAACTTTATCTTTACTGATTGTAGCATTAGTATGTCATTCTTTATCCGTAGTATATCAACATATAATACCAGGAATGTCACGGCGCTCCCACTGACCCTTTTGTACACACTAGGTTCATTCTTATTTTTGATAAAATCAAACTCTTTTGATTATTTCATCAAAACGAATGTTTCATTTTTGAGAAACTTGCTTCAATTCATTTCTCTGAGTGTCTACAACTCTTACTTCATCGTATGTAACTGGTTCATCATCTTCTATGATGTGTACCTCATCATCATCATCTATAATGAATCCATACCTCCCAGGTATCTTCGGTACTATTCCAAATTTATGATTCGGTTGTGGTACAATAGGTTTATCTACAGGTTCCTCTTATTTGACTTATAGTGTTTTGTGGTTCTTGAACTCTTCAAGATGTATTATCCTCCCACTAGCCCCTTCAATGATAAACATCTTGATCTTAGAAGGTAGCGTGTTTCACAACAAACACCTTTTGCTAAGATGGATTATAGAACATATAACCTAAACTTACTTTAGGATGTCCCACAAATCTGTACTTATCAAATCTTATCCCAAGCTTATCCTTTAAAATCTTTTTCATATAAGCCGGACAATCTCTTATCTTAACATACTTAAGATTAGGAATCTTCCATGTCCATAACTTTTATGGAGTCTTGGGGCTGGATTTTGAGATTACCTTTTCGTAGATATGCAACCATTTCTAGGGCATGACCCCAAAAGGTTACTGGAATGTCGATAAAATTATTATGGACCGTACCATGTCCAACAAGGTATGAATTTTCCTTTCAGATACATCAATAAATTATTACGTATCAAGAGGCGTCCATTATGAGAAAACCATTTGAGATTATCTAGAAACTTATTGCACAAGTATTTATTCCTTGATCTAATTAAAGAATTTTAATACTTTGCCAATTTGTTTCACTTCTGAATTCTTTGAACCTTTCAAATAATTCACACTTGTATTTCAGCAACGCATTCAACTCTTTGAATGATCATTTTCTTTTCTTATACTAGTTTGTTCAATATGCAAAATTATTTTCAAGTCAAGTATACAAAATCCATTAAGTGATATTCTAGTTCTATACAAAATATTATTATTATTATAAATAGAACAACAATTGTTCTTAAATATAATACCAAAGATTTCATTGTCCAACAATAAAATAGAAATAATGTTTCTAACAAGAACTAGAATACAATAACAACTTATTGACTTAATAGATATGCCCGTAGGCATTGCTAAACTATAAGTTTCTATGGCTAATGTGGCAACCTTTGCTTCATTTCTTACACATAGGATTACTTATATTTGTTTAGCTTTCTACTTCTGCTTGGTCCCTTCATAAATTTATATTTATGATAACCAAAGTCGGTATCCAATACCCAAGTAGAACCTTGACTTAAAGAGAGTTTTATTTTAAATCATGAACAAATCTGTATTTGTAACCGAAACTTCACTAAGTGTCTTCTAGTTAGCCTCTATAAGATGCTTTTTGCAGTTTCTTTCTAGTTTCCAGGCTTATTATAGTGGAAGCAAACTCCTTTGCTATCCGTATCAGTTTTGTTCTTATTATCCTTTGTTTTTGCCTTTCTATTTACCTTCTTAGAATTATTCTTCTTTTCAGAAGATCCTTTGGCCCCTACTAGTAAGACTTGATATTTCTTGGTTGAAAAGTGACTCTCAACATTTTTCAATATGTTAAGTAAATCAGCAAAGCTGATATCTAGCTTGTTCATATGAAAAATTCACAACAATTGTGAAAGGAGTCCGGGAGTGAGTGCAAGATCAAATCTTGGATCAACTCTCCATCCATGACAAAACCAGTTGTCCTAACTGTTCAATCAAATTGATCATCATTAGGACATGTGTCTGTACTGTAGTGCCTTCGGTCATTCTAGATTGGAAGAGCTCCTTATATATCTGATATCTATCAGTCCTACTTTCCTCACCATCAACTACTTGATGTGCAGAAATATAGTAAGAGCATCCAAAGTTTCATGCTGATGCTGAAGCTCGTTACTCATGGATGCGAGTATGATGCATTGAGCCAACTGTGCATCATCTTGCCACTTTCTAAAAGTAGCAATCTCTTCCTCAGAGGCTTTGCCTGCAACCATTGCAGGGATAGGCGTAATAATGATATAAGATAGCTTTTCAGCCATGAGAACTATTCTCAAATTTCTTAACCAATCCGTTTAATTCGGACCAGTTAAATAGCATCTAATATGCTTCGCAGTGATAGTAATTTAGATATTATAAAATTCTGTAAATAAATTTGTAATTAACAACATTTTAGCAAATATTCATTTATTAATTACCAAAATAAACTAGGTCTTATTTTAAATTGGTATCTCCCACTATTTTCATCAAACAATATTACCCTCAATATATATAGTTCGGCAATATCTAATTAAAGATATGCTAGTGAGAATAAGGATCACATTTCAAATGTATATAGCCTTGTGTGTGCACAACAAACTATATATAAATAAATAGGTATACAACTCTTGTCAATTACATCAACTATGTAACTCTTTGTATTTTGCCTCTTAAATCATAATGGTTAAGTGTGTGTACATCCGAACAAAAATGATTTAAGTTAAGTCAGACCCAACATTTCCATATAAGTGAAGAGAAAAACTACAGCCCTTGTGTGTGCACAACAAAGCAGTAATGTTCAATTCCTTATAAACATCATATGTAATAAAAATAACATCTTAAATATTTAATACTTGCCTTGTGTGTGCACAACAAACTCATATTAAATATTCAATAATCTATTATTTATATAATGCTAGAAGGCGACGTTCGATATTCTAAATATCTTTGAACGTTACAACTTAATATAAAATAATTGAGGAGTTTGTTATTAATTAATCTCATCTTGTTTAGCACGCATGCACACACACACACATATATATATATATATATATATATATATATATATATATATATATATATATATATATACGCGTCATATTAATTAACATGTGAAGCATGTTTGCATAATATATAATATATATAGTATAAGCATGCATATATAGAATACTATATTCTACCTGAATTGATTATGGACTTTTATTCTAGTTTGGTTTACTAGGGCCACCAAGTGTACCAAAAGGTCAAACCCTAGGGGTGTAAGAATTAATATTTAAATATAACTATTACATTTAAATCCGGGCTCCAATACATATAGGTCTTCACGCGCTCCTTGCTTCTTGATCTCCAATTCTTCAAAATTAATTCTAACTATTCCTATTACAAAACTATTTAAAATAAATAGAAATCTTGATCAGCAGTCAAGGGGAAGTACATAGGAGGGAGATATAATTTATATTAAAAAAAAATTAGAGAAGACGAGGTACGCAGACCACATTTAATAAAATCCATACATTCATGCATCGAACTAAAATAAAATCCAATCACATTGGTCAATAGTCCATAATCAATCCCATTTATTATCATACACATCACCATATGCATCAATAAATAACATTCATTTCATGAATAATAAACTTTTAATATATATATTGATATCATTTAATGGACAAATTTAGTTAGCATAAAATCTAATTTTGAATAAAAATAAACTCCTTTATTTTAATCCAAATTTAAATCAAAATAAACTCTTTTATTTTAATTTATCCAATTTTGAATAAAATAAACTATTTTATTTTAATCAAATTCTTTAATCAAAATAAACTCTTTTATTTTAATTAATTATGGAATCTAATTCCAAGTAAAAAAAACTCCTTTATTAAAAGAACACGGATTCTCTTTACTATTCACAAATAAACTCTTTTATTTTGAATAATATGAAATCTTATTTCATATCTAACTAAACTCCTTTATTTAAGGAAATACAGATTCTCTTTCCTATTCACAAATAAACTCTTTTATTTTGAATAATATGAAATCTTATTTCATATCTAAGTAAACTCCTTTAATTAAGGAAACATGTAATCTAATTTTAACTCCAATGAGTTATCATGGAATCCAATTCTAACTCTAATTAGTTAGCAAGAAATTCAATTTTAAAATTAAAATAAACTTTTTATTTTAAAATTAAAATAAATTTTTTTTATTTTAATATTAAAATAATTAAAATTAATATATATAACTATATATATATATATATATATATATATATATATATATATATATATATAAACTTATATTAACTATACCATTATCCAAATGAATCCTGGATGAATCAATCTTCACGTGACAAGCTCCTGATTCCCTTGAAGAATGTTAATATGATTATAAGATAACCTGATCACTTATAATATTAACATCCACGTTATATTAATAATGACATTAACATCCACGTGGATCAGCAGCCCTTGTGAAAAATTGAAATTAGTGATCTCATATAATCACTTAAAATCACGTGAATTCCGAAGTACAGGATAAGCGAAAGCATGTATTTCGCTATTTTATTTTATTTTTTATTAATTTTATACATCAAAATTATGTCCAATTAAATTATTCTAAACACATATTAATATACATATCAAATTAAAATAATTAATAATTCGCATAAAGGTTTGGCTCTGATGCCACTGATAGGTTTGTAATATTCATGAACGCAATCAAATTGCACAAAATGAGCGGAAACGTGAAAAATCATAGTTTTAAAATTTTACAAACCATATACCCGGATCATCATTTATGCACAATTATTAATTAAACAAAAAGATAAAGAATAAGAACCATACCCTTGAAGAATCGAGATTCCTTAAGTACAAGTTCATCTCCAATCTTTTTCGCGTTCAACTTGAATCCACCGGGTTTGGTTCCTTCATTTGATCAACGTTAGTCACCCAAGTGTTTGGCCTCTAGAGGTGATCCACCAAGAAAGAATAAAGATTCAAGAAGATGGGTGTTTGGCAAAACCCTATTTTTTCTATCTCTCATAGAAAAGGAGCGTACTCTCCAACTATTGAAATTACGTATGTTGTGAAAAAGTCAACAACCACTCTCACACCCATAATAAGACTCATCTTATTTATAGATGTGGGCAACCCTCCTTAACCATTAAGGAATTGAGTTTTATTTTAATTAATTAAACTTCTTTAATTAATTAGGCTCTCAATCTTATTAGGAATAATTAATTAAAATCTTTTAATTAATTAACATCATAATCTTATTAGGAATATATGAGAGTACTTTTATTAATTAATTTCCAAACTCCTTTATGAGTATTAATAATAGTAATAATAATAATAAGACTCCTCTTATTAATTTATATTTAATATTTTTAAAATATTAAATAAATATTAAGCTATTTAATTTATTCTATCACCATAGATTAAATTAAATATACTTAACTTATTATTACGATTATACCATTAACTTCTTAAATAATTATTCTTCCTTTTATGGTGTGACCCTTTAGGTTCTCTATATTAAATCGATTGTGAATAAATCAATTAGAACAATTCTAATCTTATTTAAATAAATAAATTAAAATATTAATTTATTTAAATAAATAATATTTATTATGCAATAGGGATAAGCCTCCCTAGCGATTAACGACTTTTCAGATAATATAGATTTCAACATTAACCATAAAAGAACCTTTGAGTAAATAGTTACCGTACTATTCAATCCTTCCACCATACAACGTCCCAATTAAATATAAGACATGGAATTACTGTCAAGTCTTATTTTATTTAATTATATGTATTTCGATTCTTAAATGCACAACCCCAAATAATGCAAATTAGAAACTCCTTTCTAATTTCATTCTGCCTTGGCCTAGGACTACTGGGTTGTCATTTATCGAATCACATATGACCTTTCTCTTCTTTTACTAGAAGTGGTAGATTCTTTATTGATCATACATTATCTCCATGTACAACTTATTATACCAAGCATACCTTTTGATATACCCTAAGGGTCTTAAGAAATAAGTCAAAGTATAACTCATCATACACAATATACTATGATGATCTCAAGTCCAAAGATCATTTGTACTACTATCACTATAGGAATTCTTATTGACAAGCAAGTAAAACTACATTAGGTATTCCTTAGCAAGCCACGCTCAGTGAACTTATTCTCTAATAAGCATCTACATACTTGCTTTAGTGTCTTCACACAAATGATCATGAGATCAATCATCCTCATCCAATGAGCAAGCAACGTATGTACCAATCTATCCGGATTCACTAATCCCTAATTTAGTAATCCAACGATTGGGAACTATTTTAGTTTTAAGTTTTTTAAGAATTTAGATCTCATTAGAATGGCTATCATCATTATTCTAAAAGCATTGCTAAAAACTATGGGTTTATCACATATTTTTAAACAGCATCATGTAGATAATTAAAAGCCTTTAATTAATTAATACTTTTTATTAATAAATGAATGAGATTGTTACAAAGTATATGCTTCATCATCAAACATGATTGGCTTATGTGCATACTACTTTCATGCGCCCTTATTCCCGTTCGTCCCCTTCTTCGGGCAATTCTTTGCCATGTGGTCAGTTGACCCACACACAAAGCATCTGTGGTTCTTCTTCGTACTTGGACATTTAGGCGTAATGTGCCCCTCTTGTCCACAATTATAGCATACGACATTCCCATTAAGACAGATTCCTAAATGAGTCTTCCCATAGGTCTTGCAGGCCTCCATCCTCCTCTTCAGGTCTCCTTGCTTCACTCCGGTATTCCCAAAGTTAACTACTTTCCACTTCTGTCCCTCGCCACTCCCGTTGGCTCCTTCGATCTTCACTCCCCCATCCACTTTCCCCTTATTCTTCTTATCTTTGTGGTACTGGTTCAACGCCTCGCTACCACCTTCGGCGATTATCGCCTTCTCTAAAATAGTCCCAAACGAAGTACTTTGGAACACAAAAATACGATTATAGATCCAGGGTTTCAATCACTGCTCGAACTATCACGCCTTCCTACCCTCGATGTCCACTTGGTGTGGAGCGAACCTCGCCAGTTCATTAAACTTGGCGGATTACTGGGGAACTGCCATGTCCCCTTGTTTCAAGTCTAGAAACTGCATCTATATCCTTCCCTGCATGCTTGTGGGAAAGTAGTTCTCGAAGAATATCTCTTTGAACCTCACCCACGTTAGATTCTCGATCCCGGCCCTAGCCTGGTTGGTCTCCCACCAAAAGTTGGCCTCTCCCTTCATCATATAGGTTGTAAAGGCAACCTTCTGGCCCTCATCGACATTTGCTATGACAAATGCCTTCTCGAATTCTTTCACCCACGTTTAGGCTTCGATAGGGTCTGTAGTTCCTTTGAACTCTGGCGGACCCACACTCTTAAAATCCTTAAACGTAGTAGCTCGTACTACTCCAGAATTTACGAGGATGTTAGCCCCAGTTCTATTAAACGCTGCTGTTAAAAGATTTACAAACTCCTACATGAGGTTAACCGGACCTCCCTCCGGTTGATTTGCGTTAGCGCCTTGATTACGTGGTACTCTTCTTGGCGGCATTTTGCTATTTCATCAAACAACACATTTCGTTATTATTCATTTCCTGTTAGTTAGTTATTATTCAAGTTTAAACAATAACTTAAACATTCATTACTCAACATGTTTCGAGAAAGACTTATATTGATTCCTTGTAGTATAATACTACATCGGTTACATTACACAACCTAAGCTGATTACATTACTTTCCCACAATTGCTTTCTAAAAATTAGTATTTACAAAAGACTATCCTTTGTTATACAAAAGAGGGTTTTACGTCACTACTAGATACACAATATTTACATATCTAAACTACTCTAGCTACTACTAGATTACATCTGCCTCAAGGCATTATCAAAATCTATCTTGGCAAGACCGACAATAATATCACGGCTGATAGTATGCCACGTCTGCCCTACCTCTATGGGATAACCAGCTACCTATTGCTGGAAGTCCGCATGAGAACTCCTATGAATATTAGACATTCTCCCTATCTTCTACTTCTTGGTCTTTAGCTCCCCCTGAGCTCAAAGACCTCCTGTTTCAGCTTATGGACCTTGTCCTTGGCCAAAACTCTCTCAACTTGCTCCTGTTCTCACGTGGACTCAACTTCTGTCTTATCTTCGAAGACAACCTAGAGCTCTACTTCCAGCTCCTTAACCTCCTGAAAGTAATGGATGTTCCTATCCAACACTAACATAAAGAATGACATCATTGACTCCCCCTGGAGCCATCTCTGCTGCTATTACTACTGGGTTGAAGAACACTACCTCCGCTTCTTCTTATAGCATGCCGTCGAACACGGACATAAGGTCTAGGCTTTATGAGTCCCCAGACTCAACTACTACAACTTCGGGCTCAACTGCTATGGGGTTCGGTATAATCTCTATCTGATTAACCGATCCTTCACTGACTACCTGTACATCTCTATTTTCTCCTGACATCTTCAACAACACAAATAAGTTTGATTAGTACAAGTCAGTAGAATAATAAAAATACATAACATATATAATGCATTTTTATAGGGTAAATTTCCATATTTTATTTCTTTGACTTTTCTCAATTTTATGATTTAAGGTTTGAATCCCCCTTAAGTTTTATAACCTAAGGCTTTGATACCAACCTGTGACGCCCCCAAATCTGGGTATCTTCCAACCTGACAGATGGTGCTACACGGTGCTATAGTTCACATAAACATTCAATTGAAATGCCTCAAAAGAACGAATATGTCTTATATATATTCAAAATAATATTAACATTCCCCCAAGTTCTTTATAACCGTTACATTTTTCTTTGTCATAATATCAAATATTATCATTACAAACCTATAGTATTACATAAGTAATCTACGGGTTCGCCTTAGCCTTCCCTTGATCCTTGCCAGATCCATCGGTCCATTCGATCTTAGCTGCATTCATATGGTTCAAACAAGAGTGAGCCTAACTAGCTCAGCAAGTAAAACAATTCTAATAAAACTAGCATGCTTGAAACATAGGAATCGTATATCTTCAATAACCGAACAATAGTTATGAAGTACTATCGATAATTCAAAATAGCACTTCTTTTCTTTCAAAACGTTTTACAATAACAGTATTCAGTAAAATATCAATTCCGGTCCAAGACCATGAGCATTTCATAAGTTCTTTGAAAAGGACATCCCGACACTAAGTCCGTAAGTCTGACATAGCTTACGCGCACATCTAGGTGATCAGCCTATAGTACTCTATGTTGATCAACAATACATTCATTAAATGTGTGTATGTTTAAGTTGTGGCAACCTCGCGTGCCTTTTGTTTTGACGATAAAACATTTTAGCATACTCAGTCTCCTTTTTAAAACCACACCAATATTAGTTTGGTAAATCATTGACAATACTTTGATAGATTATAAGAAATCCAACATATCGTAAGTCTAGCCGAAAGAATTGGCGTTAACTTCATCAGACATTAACTTATGCATAAAAATACATGAGTCACAAAGCTTGTCCAGATTGAGATGAAACAAGGGTTAGAATACTTGCCTTTAGCGTCTGCTACTATTATTACACGTACACTTTAAGTCTTTAAGGTCTCTACAGTAGATGATAACATCACATAGCACATTAGGTCATGCATAACATACATAGTTCCTAAAGAATCTTACCCTTCTTCTCAATCTAATTACGTATTAGATTTGTTATTATTGGTGTCGGATTGCTGTTATAGTTAACATCATCATCATTTCATTCATGTTCGATTAACTATCTTTAACCTTTAGTTATCATACTTAAGGTTTAAAAATGTCTTAACAATGTTACATTATAACTTTAGTTCATTACCAATCAATCTACTTACTTTCTTTACTTATAGCCTTTCCTTATTGTGCAATCCCTAAGGCTGGCGCTGCGGCGCCAGCTTTCCTTCTTGAACTAGCGCTACGGCACGGGTTAGTAGTGCTCAAGTCCCAGCTTCGGTGCAATGGCGCCACTTACCCTTTACTGTGTCGCGCTGTGGCGCCAACTAACAGTGTACTAAGGTTCCGGCCTCGCGCTGTGGTGCAGGCCTTTATTCTTTGAGTCGCGCTGCGGCGCGGACTCCGTGCCTCAGAAAATTTTACAGTTTTGAAATTTTGTTAAACTATCGGGCTCGTAACTTCTTCGTTGTAAGTCCGAATTGGCTCGTTCAAGAGCCTACGGTTCATAAATTACATGCTCTACACGTTCATGCAAGAATTGTATCTATTTGACTTCGTTAACTAAAAATTCACCTATTAGTCCATTTTTAATGAAAACGATAAACGTTCGTGAACGTTCAACGCTCGTTTCTTCGTTCTAAGTCGGAATCCGGCCACGAGTTCGCAACTCTATAATACCCAATAAGACTTGTCGCCATCGAAAACAAACATTTCTAAGTTCAAACACAAAATCTAACTTCCATTCCAAGAATTTCACGAATTCGACGATTATCGTCCAATCGTGTGAATTCCGGCAACACTTCGTTACTACCGATTTGTTCATCATTCTAAATAGATTCAATTCATTAACTAGACATCTCAACCTATATATTACAAAAACTTAACTTTAAATTAGGTTATGGCTTATTTCTCATAAGTGCATAATTTAACAAATTATAGATTAAAAAATTTTATTTCCTTTTGACTTTTTATTGATTTAAGTCATTTAAATAACATTCTTACATCTTATCAATCATACTAACTTCTTAAGGTAAACATAGAACAAATTCATCATGGTTCTTCATAAGTTCATAACTTATTTAGGTTTGAATTACTTATTCATTACTTATACAGCTTAAGTCCATTGATTATCCCATTCTTATGTGTTCTTAACATACATGCTTAATAAGCTACACTCCTCTTATCATCCTACAATGGTAGAGATGGAAGATATAAGATCATAAGATCATTTACCTTTGATGACTAGCTTTCTTCTTCTTGGAAAATCTAACAATGGAAGTTTAGCTTAAAAGTACTTATTCTCGCTAACCAATAAGTTGTTTAGATTGGATGAAATTAACAAACAACTAATGAGCCGTCTCCTCCTCTATTTATATAATTTCTAAAGTTAGGGTAAAAGGGTCATTAGGTTATTCCACGTCCTTACTAACCTCCTTACTATTTCATACTTAATCCCTAAGTAAACTTGCCGCCTACTCTTATTACTTGGCCACCACAACAAAGCCTTGGTCACCAAGATCTGGGTTGCCCTATGGATCATTAATTGGGCTTAGCTAGGTTTAATTTGTTTAGCTTAAGCTTTTGTGCTTGCTTTAAATAACTATGGGCTTCATATTATCCACACTTAGGCTAACCATTACTCACACATGGGTTTACACCTTACTTTGTATTGGACTTGCACTTCATACAAGATCCCACAAGTTTATTTCATTTTGATTTTAATCCTTAACGTTCTTAAATTTAAGTCTGCGTGTGAAATATTACGTTTTCCATACTTGAATTATTATTACATAATCAATCTCACCTTGATATTATAACGTTACGTATTTCTTGGAAGTTCAAAAATAATTCTACAGCAGAAAATTATGAGTAGTGTTTTTCAAAAAATTTATCGAAAAACTTTTATTTTCGTCTTGAAAATTCAAACACTTTAATTACTTCACGTAGTTAAAATACTATGACGTTTTGATGTTTATAGGTTATAAAATGACATCCATCTTACTAACACATAATAATAACAAATAATATAATTTTATTCATTATTTAATTATTAAAAAGTATTTTACAAAGGATCTGAATTTCTCGGTCGTTACATATGGTGCCCTGGAAACTAATGTCGCTCCTAGCACAATGTCTATTATGAACTCGGTTTCCCTATCCGGTGGAAGACCCGACAATTCACTTAGAAATATATAAGTGAATTCTTTAAGTATAGGTATTTATTCCATGGTCGCTCCCACTCTCTAGGTATCAACAACATGGCATAGATAACCTATACATCCCTTCCTCAATAATTTCTTAGTTTGTGTCATCGTAAGACAACACGAACGTCTCAACGATTTATTACCGTAAAACACTATATGAGGTTGACTTAATGTTCTAATGTTCACACATTTCTTTCGGCAATCTATTATTGCACCACGGTTAACCAATCAATCCATTCCGAGAATTACATCAAATTCTCCTAACTTTATCGGTATCAAATCTACCTATAACTTACAACCTCGTATATCTACACAACAACTCCTATAAATATCTTCAACAAGAATTATCTATTCGTTTGCTACCTTAATATTCAAAGGTATAGGCAACTTTTTGGCAAGTAATCCTAATCGTCTAGCAAAATCACACGCTATAAACGAACAAGTAGCACCCGAATCAAATAGCACGTAAGAATTTATGTCGTTAATTGAAATAATACCTGTAACTATGTCCCCTGATGCCACTGCATCTTGGACCGTCATGTTAAAGGTATGGGCCATCGGCCTACCCAGCTACGCTGGACCACCAATAGCTAACTTACCACTATTAGCGCCCTTATTCCCATTCGTCCCCTTCTTCGGGCAGTTCTTTGCTATGTGGTCAGTTGACCCACATACAAAGCATCCTTGGTTCTTCTTCGGACTTGGATAGTTAGGCAAAATATGCCCTTCCTGTACACAGTTGTAGCATACGGCCTTCCCCTTGAGACAGACTCCTAAGTGAGTCTTCTATGCCCTTCCTGTCCACAGTTGTAGCATACGGCCTTCCCCTTGAGACAGACTCCTAAGTGAGTCTTCCTACAGGTCTTGCAGGCCCCCATGCTCCTCTTCAGATCTCCTTGCTTCACTCCGGTATTCCCAGAGTTAAACCCTTTCCTCTTCTAACCTTTGCCACTCCCGCTGGCTCCCTCGACCTTCACTCCCCCATCAACCTTTCCCTTATTCTTCTTGTCCTTGTGGTACTTTAGAAGTACTTTGGAACACAGATATCCGGTTATAGAGCCAGGGTTTCAAGCCCTGCTCGAACTGTCTAGCTTTCCTAACCTCAGTGTCCACTTGGTGTGGAGCAAATCTCGTCAGTTCATTAAACTTGGCAGCGTATTGGGGAACCGTTATCTCCCCTTGTTTCAAGTCAAGAAACCGCATTTCCATCCTTCCCTGCATACTCGTGGGAAAATAGTTCTCGAAAAAAATCTCCTTGAACCTTACCCACGTTAGATTCTCTATACCGGCCCTAGCCTGGTTAGCCTCCCACCAAAAGTTAGCCTCACCCTTCATCATATAGGTTGCAAAAACAACCTTCTGGCCCTCATCGACATTTGCAATAACAAATGCCTTCTCAATTTCTTTTACCGACGTTTGGGCTTCTATAGGGTCCGTAGTTCCTTTGAACTCCGGCGGACCGACACTCTTAAAATCTTTAAAAGTAGTAGCTCGTACTACTCCAAGATTTACGGGTATATTAGCCCCATTTCTATTAAACGTGACTATTAATAAGTTAATAAACTCCTGCATTGGGTTTACCAGACCTCCCACTGGTTGATTAACATTAGCATTTTGATTTTGTTGTCTCCTTCTCGGCGGCATTTTGTTGTTACAATAAACAACACATTTTGTTATTATTCGCTTATCATTAGTTAGTTATTATTCATGATTAAACAATAACTTCAACCCATTACGCAATATGTTCCATAAAAAGGCTTATATTGATTCATTTCTTGTAGCATAATACTACATCGTTTACATTACATAGCCTATGCAGATTACATTACTATCCCGCAATTACTTTCCAAAAATTGGGATTTACAAAAGACTACCCTTTGATATACAAAAGAGGGTTTTATGTCACTACTAGATACATCATATTTACATATTTAACTCTATTATAGATACTACTAGGTTACATCTGCCTTAAGGCATTATCAAAATCGGCCTTGGCAAGATCGACGACAATATCTCGGCTGATAGTATGCCGAGTATGCCATTCTTCTATCGGATACCTAGCTACTTGCTGTTGGAAATCCTCATGAGCACTCATATGAATATAGGACATCCTCCCTACATTCTGTTTCTTGGTCTTTAGCTCCTGCCTGAGCTCAAAGACCTCTTGTTTTAGCTCGTGGATCTTGTCCTTTGCTAAAACTCACTCGTCATGTCCCTGCTCTCACATAAACTCCACATCTGTCTTATCCTCCAAGACATCATGGAGTTCCTCTTTCAACTCCTTTACCTCCTTACAATACTAGATGTTTCTATCCAATACTATCATGAATAATGACACCATTGACTCCCCCAGAGCCATCTCTACTACAATTGCTACTTGGTTAAAGGACACTACCTCCACCTCTTCTTCCAACATGCCATCAAACATAGACATAAGGTCTAGGCTTTCAGAGTCTCCAGACTTAACAACAACTACTTCAGGCTCTATTGCTATTGGGTTCGGTATGATCTCTATTTGATTCACCGATTCTTCACTGACTACCTGTATATCCCTATACATTTCATTTTCTCCTGACATCTACAACAAAACAAATAGTTTGATTAGTACATGTCAGTAGAATAATAAAAACACATAACATATAAAATGCATTTTTATAGAGTTAATTTCCTTCTTTTATTTCTTTGACTCTTCTTAAGGTTATGACTTAAGGTTCTAATCCCCCCTTAAGTTTTATAACCTACTGCTTTGATATCAACCTGTGATGCACCTAAATCCAGGTATCTTCCAACCCGACATATGGTGCTACACGGTGCTACAGTTCACACATACATTCAATTGAAATTCCTCAAAAGAATGAATATGTCTTATATATATATATATATATATTCCAAAACAATATTACCATTCCCTAAGTTCTTAATAACCATTACATTTGTTCTTATCATAAAATTAAATATTAATATCATTCACCTATACTATTACATAAGTAATCTACAGGTTCTCCTTAGCCTTCCCTTTATCCTTGCCAAATCCTTCGGTCCGTTCGGTCTTAGCTACATTCATATGGTTCAAGCAAGAGTGAGAACAACTAGCTCAGCAAGTACAACAATTCCATTTAAACGACATGCTTGAAACATAGGAATCTTATATCTTCAACAACTGAACAATAGTTATGAAGTACTATCTATAATTCAAAATAGCACTTTACTTTTCTTTAAAATGTTTTACAATGACAACATTCAGTAAAACATTAATTCCAGGTCAAGACCATGAGCATTTCATACTTTCTTTGAAAAGGACAAACTGGCACTAAGTCTGTAAGTCCGGCATTACTTACGAGCACATCTAGGTGATCAACCTATAGTACTCTATGTTGATCAACACTACATTCTTTAAACGTACGTACGTTTAAGTTGTGGAAACCTCACGTGCATGTCGTTTGACGACAAAACATTTGATTAGCATACTCAGTCTTTATTTGAAAACCACACCAAATAATTTAGCAAAACATTGACAATACTTTGATAGACTATAAGAAATTAAACATATCGTAAGTCTAACCGAAAGAATTGGCTTCGACTTCATCATACATCAATTCATGCGTAAGAAAACATGAATCACAAAGCTTGTCCGGATTGAACTGAGACAACGGTTAGAACACTTGCCTTCAGCGTCTGCTACTATTATTACACTTTTCTTTTTTATCTTTAGAGTCTCTACAATCTATGATTACATAACGTAACACATTAGGTCATAAATAAACATATATGGTTCCTAATGAATCTTACCCTTCTTCTCAATCTAATCATGACTTATATTTGTTATTATTGGTTTCGACTTTTCGTTACGTTTTACATCGTTCTTACATTCACATGCAATTGACTTACCTTCGACCTTTAGTGTAACACTTAACGTATTTAACATCCTAATTGGCGTTACATTAAGTTAATTAATGTAAGTTAATTTAACTTATTTACTTTACCTTCTTTCTCTATTTATAAGCATTCATTACTATCCTTGATATAGTGTTGGCGCTGCGGCGCCAGCTTCCCTTCTCTATGCCGCACTGCAGTGCCACACTTCAGTGGCTGAGGGCTGGACCCGGCGCTACGACGCGAGTCGTAGCGTTATATGCCACACTGTGGCGTGAAACTTTAGTAGGTCTGGGCATGGCACCGTCGCTGCAGCGCCACCATTTTGCCTTGGGTTGGCACTGTGGCGGCAACTCTGTGCACCAGAAATTTTTTATAGATTTTCTATTTAGTGAACTTCCCGGACTCCAAATTTGATCATTTTAAGTCCGAATTGGCTCGCTCAAAAGGCGATAGCTCACAAATCACATACTCTACGTGTTTATGCAAGAATTTTACATTTTTGACTTCGTTAACTCAAAATTCACCTATGAGTTCATTTTTAACGAAAATAATAAACGTTTGCGAACGTTCAACGCGCGTTTCTTCGTTCTAAGTCGGAATTCGGTTATTTTTGAGTTCGTAACTCTATAATGCCAAATAAGACTTGTTCCCATCGAAAACCAATGTTTCCAAGCTTAATATACAAATTCGACTTCTATTCCGATAATTTCATGAATTCGACGATTATCGTCTATGAAAGTAGTATGCACACAAGCCAATCATGTTTGATGATAAAGCATATACTTTGTAACAATCTTATTCATTTAATAATAAGAAATATTAATTTATTAAAGGCTTTTAATTATCTACATGATGCTGTTTTATAATATGTGATAAACTCATAGTTTTAAGCAATGTTTTTAGAATAATGATGATGATCATTCTAATGAGATCTAAATTCTTAGAAAACTTAAAACTAAAATAGTTCCCAATCATTGGATTACTAAATTGGGGATTAGTGAATCCGGATAGATTGGTACATACGTTACTTGCTCATTAGATGAGGATGATTGATCTCATGATCATTTGTGTGGACACACTAAAGCAAGTATGTAGGTGCTTATTAGAGAATAAGTTCACTGAACGTGGCTCGCTAAGGAATACCTAATGGAGTTTTACTTTCCTGTCAATAGGAATTCCTGTAGTCATAGTTGTACAAGTGATCCTTGGACTTTAGATCATCATAGTATCTTGTGTATGATGAGTTATACTTTAACTTATTCCTTAAGACCCTTAGGGTATATAAAAGGGTATGCTTGGGTATAATAAGTTGTACATGGAGATAATGTATGATCAATAAAGAATCTACCACTTCTAGTAAAAGAAGAGAAATATCCTATGTGATTCGATAAATGACAACCCAGTAGTCCTTGGCCAAGGCAAAATAAAATTAAAAAGGAGTTTCTAATTTGTATTATTTGGTGTTGTGCATTTAAGAGTCGAAATACATATAATTAAATAAAATAAGACTTGACAGTAATTCCATGTCTTATATATAATTGGGACATTGTATGGTAGAAGGATTGAATTGTACGGTAACTATTCACTCAAAAGGTTTTTTTATGATTAATGTTGAAATCTATATTATCTAGAAAGTCGTTAATCGCTAGGGAGGCTTATCCCTATTGTAAAATAAATATTATTTATTTAAATAAATTAATAGTTTAATTTATTTATTTAAATAAGATTAGAATTATTCTAATTGATTTATTCACAACCGGTTTAATATAGAGAACCTAAAGGGTCACACCATAAAAGGAAGGATAATTATTTAAGAAGTTAATTATGACAACCCCAAAATAGATCCATTCCACCCAACCCATTCTGAGTCACCTAATACATGGTACAGAAAACAACTACAACTTCATTATCACAATTGTCGTGCAAAATACAACAACACATATACTTTGAGTTTTAATACCAACTGTGACTCATGTTCCAACTATGGACAACACCTTACATTGATACATCACATAAAGGTACAATCAATAACTATTTTAGAAATTAAAGTTTTTGGGAAGTGCTCAAGGATACCTTCGTACATGGGAAGCCAAGCATCTAGGTTATGATAGATATCATATGTCCACAGAATTATCCTTGGTTGACCCAATAGTCCCCAAAGAAAATAAGAAGATTACTATCATATTCTTTCCAATGGTAAGTCTTCTCTTGACATATCATTATCTCCACTGTCTCTAATTGAGAATTATTCTTCAAACAAGTACCAAGATTATATAGGTAGTGCTCGTAGATATACTCAATAAATGGATGTGCACATCCGTGTCTTATGATGACACGAGATTGTATGTCATTAGACATCTTGTATGATAGTGACAAAACACCCTTCCAACGTTAGGTTCGCCTCACCCTATTTGATTCACCAAATATAACTACTAAATGATGACCACCGTTCTATTCCCCTGTTACCCCCGCTCGACCCAGCTACACTCTTATTACCTGAAAGTAATTGTGAAACAGAAGGGTGAGCACAACTAGCCCAGTAAAGAATATCATGACTAAAGGTAAATAAATTATCAATAGCCTTCAACAGTAATAAATCAGAGATTTAGAACATATGGTAGATGATAAAAAATTTCAACCATAGTTGCAGCGGAACGAACAATCCATTAGAAGAGTCAAATAGACCATAAAGTCTATTATCTTCTCCATGTTAAAAATCTACCAACAATAATTTATCCCTGTAACATCAATCAACAGTTCTGGTCCACAATCATATGAATAACTCATAATCATAATTGTAGTTCTAAATTCCTTTTCTCATCCAGGACAAAGATAATTTTCATCACCTGAAACATCAAAGATCATGGTTATACCAAATCACAGTTCATGTTCATAATCATACTAATAAATTCATCTTTACACTACGGCCCAAAGATATTCATCAACAAGTCATCTTTGCACTACAGGCCAAAGATAGTCAACAACAGGTCATCTTTGCATTACGAGCCAAAGATATTCATCAATAACTCATCTTTGCACTACAGGCCAAAGATATTCAACATCAAGTCATCTTTGCATTACGAGCCAAAGATATTCATCAATAATTCATCTTTGCACTACGGGCTAAAGATATTCATTATCATTTCATCTTTGCACTATAGGCAAAAGATATTTAACAACAGGTCATCTTTGCACAACAGACCAAAGATAGTCGTGTTTTCATCAACGGTCATGATCATGCCATAAAACAATTCATCTTTGCACCCTTGACCGAAGAGAATCCATGGCCATAATCATACCAAAAATTATCCATCAATGCACTACGGGCCAATGATGACTTTTACCACATCATTTGTAACATTACGGTCATGATTATACCGAATAATTTCTGGCCATAATCATACCAAGTCCATCTATGCACTACAGGCCACAGATGACTTTTAACAGAATATAAACATGAGCATGATATAATAATTCAATTAAACAAGTTCAAGGATAAATTTTAAAGATTTATAATTTAATTTATCCAGAAATCAATAACGTCCAAATTGTCAACATGATACTACTTTGTGTAGTAAAATTCAAGAATAATACTCAGTTGGTTATGTTCATCTCAACACCTGTTCATCTTTGCACTACGAGCCAAAGATATTCATCAGGTAATCATTCATAAATCAACTATAATTTGATCAGAAAAAGAAACTAATTTTGTCATGAATAGTAACTCATGAATAGTAACTCGTGAATAGTAACTCAAGAATAGTAACTCGTGAATAGTAACCTCGACATAAAAAAGTTCTAAATTTGATAAAAAGTTCAAACCAATATTTCGGCATAATGATGTTGAAAGAAGTAATATCATTTACGAAGAAAAATAGCATCCCTTAGTATCCCTTAGAATCACTTACCTCAAAAGAGCAGAACTTCTTACTGGATATCGGATATGACGCTGAAGGAAACTTGCACTGATAAATAGTAACTCACCAAGTATCTAAATACTCACAAAATACATTCGATAATCTAGAGAGAAAAAGAGAGAAAACTTATGAATTCTGGTGTGATTTTCAATTCTAACTTAGCCCTATATTTATAGGAAAATGTTAGCACGCCAAAGCAGACTTGACCTGCCACCTGATGGCTTTACCTGCTACTATTTCACCCACCAAAAATCGGCCATATTCCCCAACAACCAAAAGTGGGGCCCACCCATTTTTAGAATTTTCCACCAAAATCATTTATAAACCTAATTTCCGAATCAGTCACCTCTTAAAATTCATAACAAATCATTCGTTCATTTGTAACGGTTCAAAATTTGTGAACATATACTCAACTTATATATGTATAACATATCCAAAAATCACAACGATCCAACGGTCGGATTAAATATTATAACTCACACAATAAAGCTGTAAGAACACCGATTTGATCTTTTAATACCTCCAATCCGACAAAATACTAATAAAATACCTCAACATTAATTTCTTCATTTATAACCACATAAATAAATCCATCATTTAAATTCACATTAAATAAATATTTTTCTTATCATATAAATCAATAATTAATTATTAAATAATATTACAGAACCACAATAATGACAACCAGGCAGTTCCTAGGAAAGAGGGGGCTTTCCAATAAGGATTTCTCTTTACTGGCGCGCAATTAGATGACCAAATCTCTCCTTAGACAGAACTTTCTAGACAATGCCAATAATGATATCTAATAATATTATTCAAATAATATGAATTATTGATCTGTTAATGAAAAATATTGTGCAGCAACAATTATTGAAACAACAATAATATAAAATATCA
Source organism: Panax notoginseng (assembly GCA_016801055.1). Lineage (NCBI taxonomy): Eukaryota > Viridiplantae > Streptophyta > Magnoliopsida > Apiales > Araliaceae > Panax > Panax notoginseng. The sequence continues at coordinate 126,991,776 of CM029014.1, read as the reverse complement.
ACGCAGCAATTATTGATTCAATAAAATAAAATATTGAACAGAAATTACTGTAACAATTATTGAGTAGTGCATTCTCACGTAAGAATTAATAATTGAAAAAATATTGTGCAATACCGTGTGCTACTGTGCAACTACGCGTATTACTGTATTTTAACCACCAGGTATTCCAACAGTGTTAACGGTAACAACTACGCCGTTATTTATAAAAACTCAAATTTGTCGTTTTCTTCATCCGACAGTTATTCTATTATGGGGCCCCCAAATGGCTGTACCGTCGTACGAATATTCCCCGACAGAAAGAATATTCTACGACTAAACGAATATTCCCCGACAACAATGAATATTTTATAACCACTTGCGCATTTTAAAAAAAAATTCATATATCACCCTTAACTTTAACTTTTATCAATTTAACCATTTACTGAATAGTAATTATAAGAAAAATTGAATACTTTTATTTCATAAAATTTGGGGTCTTACAATCTCCCCTCCCTATGAAATTTCGTCCTCGAAATTTACATACCTAGTATTTCAAAAAGTTGAGAATACCTTGCTTTCATTTCAGATTCTATTTCCCCGGTCACCATGATTTCTCCATTGCTCATCTCCCGTGATAACTTCATTTGGGTTCCTCACTTGTTGGGAAGTCATGACAACTGCTATCCATTGAACTACTCGGCTTTGATTTGTCTGGGGCAGCATTTGGTGCATCACTACCGTTGGAATATACTTTTCTTTAGGGCATATTCCACGCTCCACTACTTCGTCGTACTCCTGATTCATGATCTGAATCATCAATCTTCGATCCATATCAAATTCAGGTTGACCGCTCTGTACAGGGTAATTCAAAACTCGATGTTGGGTTCTCCCAATTGCTGTCCAAAAAGAGAAATACATATCATCTATTTTAGCCTTCTTAGATCGGACATCTCTTTCCACAATATCAATGCGTCGTGCGGCTTTTCCCCATGCATCACTCACTCTTACTCGTTGAGTTTTTTCTTCTTTCAGCTCAGATTCCAGCTTTATCATCTTATACTCTGCCAAAGAATGCTTCTGTTCAAGCATCACATATCGGGTAACACAAGCTTGAATTGTTGCATCCTTTTGCTCCACGACCGCCTATCGTTCTTCAGCCTGCTCTTCTAACTCATGAATACGATTTTGTAATTCTACATTTTTATCATATAATACCTCTAATAAATTCTCCTCAGGTACCTCTTCTTCCTCTTCTTCCTCACTCTCAGCTGTAACCTCTGTGACTATCTCGGGTGCAACTATCAATTCTTCACTCACCACATGGATATCTCTAATTCCTTCTTCGCCTGACATCACATTATCGTGGTTGGTGATTAGAGGTATCCCCACGGTCTCATTCACTCCATTGTTAACATTCTCAGTAGCCATTCTCAAATACTGCCATAAAACAAGGGTTAATTAAACAAATTAACATAGCACATAATATCCCGATATTATGACTAACTAACAAATAAGCTAAGGTAGGACACACTAGCGAATGATTTACTCATCTCTCCCCTCCTAGTTATATTCCCTGATCTCCGCCAGAGACCATATCCCTAAGCTCTGATACCAACTATGACAAATGTCCCATCAGTGGATAGCACCTCACAGCAAAACGGCGTCCCCTACGGAGAGTCTGGCTTCGGTGCATCCCCCGTCAATAGGAAGTCATCAGCGAGAGGCTCGGGGCTCTTTACTTATAGCTCTAATACCAACTGTGACAAATGTCCCATCAGTGGACAGCACCTCACATTGATACATCACATAAAGGTACAGTCAATAACAATTTTAGAAATTAAAGTTTTTGGAAAGTGCTCAAGGAAACCTTCGTACATGGGAGGTCAAGCATCTAGGTTATGATAGATATCATATGTCCACAGAATTATCCTTGGTTGACCCAATAGACCCCAAAGAAAAATAAGAAGATTACTATCATATTCTTTCCAATGATAAGTCTTCTCTTGATATATCATTATCTCCACTGCCTCTAATTGAGAATTATACTTCAAACAAACACCAAGATTATATAGGTAGTGCTCGTAGATATACTCAGCAAGTGGATGTGCACAACCATGTCTTATGATGACACGAGGTTGTATATCATTAGACATCTTGTATGATAGTGACAAAACACCCTTCCAACGTTGAGTTCGCCTCACCCTATTTGATTCACCAAATATAAATACTAAATGATGACCATCGTTCTATTCCCCTGTTACCCCCGCTCGACCCAGCTACACTCTTATTACTTGAAAGGAATTGTGAAACAGAAGGGTGAGCACAACTAGCCCAGTAAAGAATATCATGACTAAAGGTAAATAAATTATCAATAGCCTTCAACAGTAATAAAGCAGAGATTTAGAACATATGGTAGATGATAAAAATTTTCAACCATAGTTGTAGCGGAACGAGCAGTCCATTAGACGAGTCAAATAGACCATAAAGTCTATTATCTTCTCCATGTTAAAAATCTACCAACAATAATTTATCCCTGTAACATCAATCAATAGTTCTGGTCCACAATCATATGAATAACTCATAATCATAATTGTAGTTCTAAATTTCTTTTCTCATCCAGGACAAAGATAATTTTCATCACCTGAAACATCAAAGATCATGGTTATACCAAATCACAGTTCATGTTCATAATCATACTAATAAATTCATCTTTTCATTACGGCCAAAAGATATTCATCAACAAGTCATCTTTGCACTACATGCCAAATATATTCAACAACAGATCATCTTTGCATTACGAGCCAAAGATATTCATCAACAACTCATCTTTGCACTACAGGCCAAAGATATTCAACAACAAGTCATCTTTGCATTACGAGCTAAAGATATTCATCAATAATTCATCTTTGTACTACGGGCTAAAGATATTCATTATCATTTCATCTTTGCACTACATGCAAAAGATATTCAACAACAGGTCATCTTTGCACTACAGACCAAAGATAGTCGTGTTTTCATTAACGGTCATGATCATGCCATAAAATAATTCTTCTTTCCACCCTTGGCCGAAGAGAATCCATGGCCATAATCATACCAAAAATTATCCATCAATGCACTATGGGCCAATGATGACTTTTACCATATCATTTGTAATATTACGGTCATGATTATACCGAATAATCCCCGACCATAATCATACCAAGTCCATCTATGCACTACAGGCCACAGATGACTTTCAACAGAATATAAACATGAGGATAATATAATAATTCAATTAAACAAGTTCAAGGATAAATTTTAAAGATTTATAATTTAATTTATCCAGAAATCAATAACGTCCAAATTGTCAACATGATACTACTTTGTGGAGTAAAATTCAAGAATAATACTCAGTTGGTCATGTTCATCTCAACACCTATTCATCTTTGAACTACGGGCCAAAGATATTCATCAGGTAATCATTCATAAATCAACTATAATTTGATCAGAAAAAGAAACCAATTTTATCGTGAATAGTAACTCATGAATAGTAACTCGTGAATAGTAACCCCGACATGAAAAAGTTCTAAATTTGATAAAAAGTTCAAACCAATATTTCGGTATAATGAAATTGAAAGAAGTAATATCATTTACGAAAAAAAATAACATCATTTACTATCTCTTATCTCAAAAGAGCAGCACTTCTGACTGGATATCGGATATGACGCTGAAGGAAACTTGCACTGATGAATAGTAACTCACCAAGTATCTAAATACTTACAAAATACACTCGATAATCTAGAGAGAAAAAGAGGGAAAACTTATGAATTCTGGTGTGATTTTCAATTCTAACTTAGCCCTCTATTTATAGGAAAATGTTAGCACGCCAAAGCATACTTGACCTACCACCTGATGGCTTTACCTGCTACTATTCCACCCACCAGAAATCAGCCATCTTCCCCAACAACCAAAAGTGGGGCCCACCCATTTCGAGAATTTTTCACCAAAATTATTTATAAACCTAATTTCTGAATCAGTCACCTCTTAAAATTCATAACAAATCATTCGTTTATTTTTAACGGTTCAAAATTTGTGAATATATACTCAACTTATATATGTATAACATATCCAAAAATCACAACGATCCAACGGTCGGATTAAATATTATAACTCACACAATAAAGCTGCAAGAACACCGATTTGATCTTTTAATGCCTCTAATCCGACAAAATACTAATAAAATACCTCAACATTAATTCCTTCATTTATAACCACATAAATAAATCCATCATTTAAATTCACATTAAATAAATATTTTTCTTATCATATAAATCAATAATTAATTATTAAATAATATTACAGAACCACAATAATGATAACCAGACAGTTACCAGGAAAGAGGGGGCTTTCCAATAAAGATTTCTCCTTACCAGCGCGCAATTAGATGAGCAAACCTCTCCTTAGACAGAACTTTCTAGACATTGCCAATAATGCTATCTAATAATATTATTCAAATAATATGAATTATTGATCTGTTAATGGAAAATATTGTGCAGCAATAATTATTGAAACAACAATAATATAAAATATCAACGCAACAATTATTGATTCAATAAAATAAAATATTGAACAGAAATTACTGTAACAATTATTGAGTAGTGCATTCTCACGTAAGAATTAATAGTTGAAAAAATATTGTGCAATACCGTGTGCTACTGTGCAACTACGCGTATTACTGTATTTTAACCACCAGGTATTCCAATAGTGTTAACGGTAACAACTACGCCGATATTTATAAAAACTCAAATTTGTCATTTTCTTCATCCGACAGTTATTCTATTATGGGGCCCACAAATGGCTGCGCCGTCGTACGAATATTCTCCGACAAAAAAAATAATCCACAACTAAACAAATATTCCCCGACAACAATGAATGTTTTATAACCACTTGCGTATTTTGAAAAAAAAATTTCAAATATCACCCTTAAGTTTAACTTTTATCAATTTAACCATTTACTAAATAGTAATTATAAGAAAAATTGAATACTTTTATTTCATAAAATTCGGGGTCTTACTTTAATGGCATAATCTTAATAATAAGTTAAGTATATTTAATTTAATCTATGTTGATAAAATAAATTAAATAGCTTAATATTTATTATTTAATATTTTAGAAATATTAAATATAAATTAATAAGATGAGTCTTATTATTATTATTACTATTATTATTTTTTAATTTCTAAAGGAGTTTAGGAATTAATTAATAAAAGTACTCTCAAAATCCTAATAAGATTAGAAGGCCAATTAATTAAAATAATTTAATTAATTTTTTTAATAAGATTAGGAGCCTAATTAATTAAAGGAATTTACTTAATTAAAATAAAACCTAATTTCTTAATTGTTAAGGAGTGTTGCCTACATCTATAAATAAGAGGAGTCTTATTATAGATGTAGAGTTATTGTTGACTTTTTGACAATAGACGTAATTCTAATAGTTGGAGAGAGTACACCCTTTTCTATGAGAGATAGAAAAACTAGGGTTTTACCAAACACCCTTCTTCTTAAATCTTTCTTCTTTCTTGGTGGATCACCTCTAGAGGCCAAAGACTTGAGTGACTACGTTGATCAAAGGAAGGAACCAAATCCGGCGGATTCAAGTTGAACGCGAAAAGGATTAAAGGTGAACTTGTGCCTGAGGAAGCTCAAATCTTCAAGGGTATGATTCATATTCTTTATCTTTTCGTTTAATTAATAATTATGCATAAAGGATGATCCGGATATATGGTTTGTAAAATTTTAAAACTCTGATTTTCCATGGTTCCGCTTATTTTATGCAATTTGATTGCGTTCATGAATATTACAAACCTAACAATTGTAAGACCCCAACTTATTAATGAATAAAATCAAATTTTCTCTAAATATTATTGTGAATAATAAGGGGTTAATTTGATATAATACTTTGGTTATGGGTGAAATGTGCAAATTTTTGCAAAATAAGCAAGTGGTTATAAAATATTTATTTTTGGTCGGTGAATATTCGGTTGGTCGTGGAATATTCTTGCTGTCGGAGAATATTCGTACGACGACGCAGCCTTGTGTGGGCCCCATATCGGAAAGCGATTGGATGAAGAAAACGACAAGTATAAGTTGTTTATAAATAACGGCGTAGTTGTTACCGTTAATACTGTTGGAATACCCGGTGGTTAAAATACAGTAGCACACGGTATTGCACCAATTATTGATTCTTACGTAAGAAGGCACTACTCAATAATTGTTACAGTAGTTATTATTCAATATTTTATTTTATTGATTCAATAATTGCTGCGTTGATATTTTATATTATTGTTGTTTCAATAATTGTTGTTGCACAGTATTTTCATTTATCAGATCAATAATTCATATTATTTGAATAATATTATTAGATAACATTATTGGCAATGTCTAGAAAGTTCTGTCTAAGGAGAGGTTTGGTCATCTAATTGCGCGCCAGTAAGGAGAAATCCTTATTGGAAAGCCCCCTCTTTCCTGGGAACGGCCTGGTTGTCATAAATGTGATTCTGTAATATTATTTGTGAATAATTAATTATTGATTCATATGATAAGGAAATATTTATTTTATGTGGATATAAATGAGGGATATATTTTTGTGATTAAAAATGAAGGAGTTAATGTTGAGGTTTTTGTCAGTATTTTTGTCGGAATGGAGGTATTAAAAATCAGGGTTTTTGAGATAGTTTGCGGGGGTTATAATTTTTAATCCGACCGTTGGATCGTGGTAATTTTTGGATATGTTATACATATATAAGTTGAGTATATGTCCACAAATTTTGAACCGTTAAAAATGAACGTATGATTTATTATGAATTTTACGAGATGACTGGTTCAGAAATTGTTGAATTTTCGGAGTTTATCATTTTGGTGGAAAATTCTAGAATTGGTGGGCCCCACTTGTGGTTGGTGAAGAAATGTGCTGAATTATATTTCAAATGTGGTGGGTGGGAATAGTAGCAGGTAAAGCCATCAGGTTGCAGGTCAAACCTACCAAAATTTTCCTATAAATAGAGGGCTAAGTTAGAATTGAAAATCACACCAGAACAAGTTTTCTCTCTTTCTCTCTCTAGATTATTGAGTGTATTTTGTGAGTATTTAGATACTTTGAGAGTTTCTATTCATCAGAGCAAGTTTCTTTCAGCCTTATACCGGTATTCCGACCAGAAGTACTGATATTTTGAGGTAAGGGATATTATTTTCTTCTTAATGATATTATTTTCCTCAATATCATTATGCTGAAATATTGATATGAGTTTTTATCAAATTTGGAACTTTTTGTGTCGGGGTTACTATTCACGTATACGTTACTATTCACGTATACGGTACTATTCACGAATACGGCACTATTCACCGAAAAATAAAATTTTCCCTTTTTGTCCAAGATGTCTATTATGGTTACTATCTTTGATTGTATCCATGTTTTGATCTTTATTTTTGAATTCTGCTTCATAATTGATTATTATGAAGTATTATTGATCTTGGATAAACTGTTATACGAATCCCTACTATTTGTCCTTCTGTCTCATTGGATTCGTTCTCTTTAAGATATTTTTCATCATCCTCAGTCCTAAATGATGATATTACTGAATATCTTTGGCCTGTAGTGCAAAGATGTATAATTACTTGATGAATATCTTTGGCCTGTAGTGCAAAGATGAACAGGTGTTGAGATGAACATGACCGACTGATGATACAAATGAATATCTTTGGCCTGTAGTGCAAAGATGAATATTTGGTTAAAGATGATTATTAATTGATGTTACAGGGATAAAATATTGATGATGGACTTTTAAATCTTAGAAGATAGTAGAATTCTTTCTCTACTTGACTCTTCTAATGGTTTGTTGTTTCCGCTGCAGTTGTTGATCTAAAACTTGTTGTCGATTATATTTTATCAGATTTTTCCCTGTTGAAGACTAACGATAATTTGTTGTATATTATCTTAGTCATAATATTCTTTACTGGGCTAGTTGAGCTCACCCTTTTCCTTTTTGTTCCATTTTTCTTCTCAGGAGGTGAGAACATAGCAGGATCTAGTCGGGGTATGGAGTGATGGTTCTAGAAAGATGTATTAACAGTCCTCACTATTTCTGTAAAATAGTGTTTGAATAATTGTAATGAGGATTTATTTGGGTGTGGATATTGTCTAGAAGACAATATTTGTATTTAAACTCACAGTATGTGTTGTCGTATTTTGCACGACAATTGTATTATTGAAGTTGTAGTTTGCTTTCTGTACCATGTATTTGGCGACTCAGAATGGGTGTTGTATACCTATTCTGGGGGCGTCACAGTTGGTATCAGAGCTTAGGGATATGATCCCTGGCTGAGATGTGAGACAAGAACTAGGAGGGGAGAGACGGGGAATTCCTTCGCTAGTATGACCTGACTAAGTTTATTTGGTGTTTATTTGGTCGGTCAGAGTATAGGGATAATATATGACATGACTATTAACCCTTGTTTTATGGCAGTATTTAAGAATGGCAGCTGAGAACGTTAATAATGAAGTAAATCAGACCGTGGAGACACCTTTGATCACTACCCAGGGGAACGTGCAACAGGAAGGCAATATTCCTCCTGTAAACAACGTTACCGAGAAAACGATGAATGATGGAATGTTTAGGAGCTTTTTGCAGTTCATGCAAAATCAGACGAGGGAGACTCGTGTGCAGAATACGGGTGGAAATGATAACAACGCGCGGTTTGTCACAGCTAAGCAGTTCAAAGAATTGGGACCACCAGAATTTAAGGGAAAGCCGGATCCGATCATGGCGGAAACGTGGGTCAAGCAAATTACCAAGATATTTGATGTCTTGGGATGCACGGAGGAACAGAAGGTTCCATTCGCCACATTTATGTTCCGCGGTGAGGCAGACTACTGGTGGGAGTCTGTGAAGCGTACCCAGCCTGACGCACTCAACATGTCCTGGGAAACATTTCAAAAACTGTTCAATGACAAGTACTTTCCTGAAAGTATTCGTCATATGAAGGAGGTTGAGTTTATTAGACTGGAACAAAACAACATGACGGTGTCCCAGTACGAGGCGAAGTTTGTAGAGTTATCCAGGTTTGCACCTCATTTGGTCGAAAATGAGGAACGAATGACAAGGATGTTTCTGAGAGGTCTAAAACCCGAGATTCGGCAATATCTTATCTCTCATAAATTTTCTTTATATTCAGATGTTGTAAACAGGGCTCAATTATTAGAGCGAGATAATGAGTATGTGCAACCGAGGGACCACAACCAGGGTCATACCGGTGGCGGCAGTCATCGAAGCAATGAAAACCAGCAGGGAGGAAAACATTCGGACAAAAGCGGTAACCACTCTGGTGGTAATCGTGGTCGTGATAATAGAAGGAGCGAGTCGGGAGGAGATTTCAAGAAGAGAAGGTACAACAATGATAACGTGAAGACGTCAGCACAAACATCAACTGTTTCTAGGGGAGGAGAACGACCACCGGTCGTATGTTACAAATGTGGGAAAGAGGGACATATCAGCCCAAACTGCCCACAACAATCTAAGGTATGTTATAACTGTGGAAAGGAGGGTCATATAGCTTGAGAGTGTTCTGTAGCAAAACCAAGTTCAGTGGGGATGGTGACTCCAAAAGCTGTCCCGGATAAGTCGAAATCAGCGGTTCCTGGAAGGGCGTTTGTCGTTACTGGCCAAAACGCGAGAAACCCGAACGAGGTGATCACGGGTAAGCTAATCTTGAATTCTTGCGAAGTTTATACTTTACTAGATACCGGTTCTACCCATTCTTTTATCTCTCCTGCTTGTGCTCAACGTTTAAACTTGACTCCAGAGAAATTGGACTTTAACTTATCTGTTGAAACTCCGTTGGGTGAAACCTTCGTTACATCTACAGTTTATAAATCTTGCATGATCCAAGTTGGCACTATCACATTACCTGTTGATCTTATCTCTTTAAAGATACTTGCTTTTGATGTGATTTTAGGAATTGATTGGTTAACCACTCATCATGCTAAAATTGATTGTTTTCGTAAGGTTGTTAGTTTTCATATTCCTAACCAACCTGTCATACGAATTCAAACTACTAAACCACTAAAATCAGTCACTGTCATATCAAGCCACAAAGCTATTCGTTTATTGAAAAACGGATGTCAAGCTTTCTTAGCCCATGTTATGGATTTGAACAAAGACAAGTCAGATTTGAATAATATTTCTATTGTTAGAGAATTTTCCGATGTATTTCCTGAAGAACTTCCCGGTCTACCCCCGGAACGAGAAATTGAATTCTTTATTGACCTTGAACCCGGTACAAAGCCCATTTCTAAAACCCCATATCGAATGGCTCCTATTGAACTTCAAGAGTTAAAAGTCCAACTACAGGAGTTGTTGGACATCGGTTTTATTCGTCCTAGTACGTCTCCTTGGGGTGCTCCTGTTTTATTCGTAAAGAAGAAAGACGGGAGTATGCGACTTTGTATTGACTATCGAGAATTGAACCATGTCACCATCAAGAATAGGTATCCGCTACCTCGCATTGATGATCTGTTTGACCAGTTGCAAGGAGCACAATTCTTTTCAAAGATCGATCTTCGTTCTGGATATCATCAGCTGAAGATTAAAACTGAGGATATTCCAAAGACTGCCTTCAGAACTCGGTACGGGCATTATGAATTCTTAGTAATGTCTTTTGGATTGACTAATGCTCCTGCTGCCTTCATGGATATGATGAACCGTGTATTCAGAGAATATTTAGATCAGTTCGTTGTTGTCTTTATTGATGACATCCTCATCTATTCCAAAAGCCGTGAAGATCATGAGCGCCATTTGAAGCTGGTACTGCAAAGGCTTCGTGAAAACAAGCTATATGCCAAACTAAAGAAATGCGAGTTCTGGCTTGAGGAAGTAGCATTCCTTGGGCACGTGGTGTCAAAACATGGAGTATCTGTCGACCCGGCGAAGATTGAAGCCATACAAAGTTGGGAGCAACCGAAGTCGGTAACCGAAGTACGTAGCTTTCTGGGCTTAGCTGGTTATTATCGGAGATTTGTGGAAGGATTTTCTCGAATCGCTACTCCGTTAACTCAGCTGACTCGGAAAGATACAAAATTCGTATGGAGTGAGGAATGCGAGAAGAGTTTTCAAGAACTCAAGAGGAGACTCATTTCGGCACCTGTTTTGACAATACCATCTGGTTCGGATGGATTTGTTATCTACGGCGATGCTTCAGGCAAAGGGTTAGGATGTGTTCTCATGCAACATGGGAAAGTCATAGCCTATGCCTCATGACAACTCAAAGAATATGAGAGGAATTATCCTACTCATGATTTGGAGTTGGCAGCAGTCGTTTTTGCGTTGAAGATCTGGAGACACTACCTGTATGGGGAGAAAGTGGAGATCTATACAGATCATAAAAGCCTCAAATATTTCTTCACCCAAAAGGAACTCAACATGCGGCAGCGACGTTGGCTCGAGCTGTTGAAAGATTACAATCATACCATCCAATATCATCCTGGAAAAGCAAACGTAGTAGCTGACGCATTGAGTAGAAGATCATATGCGGGTACGAGTGCAATATTGTTAACACAAAGGCCCATTTTATATGACTTACAAAGGATGGAGATAGAGATGAAGGCTCCAAGTACCCACATGATGATATCAAATATACGAGTAGAACCGACTTTAATCGATAAAGTTAAAGCAGCTCAAGCTACGGATATAGAGCTGATGCGTATGAAGAAGAAAGTGCAAGAAGGTGCTATTCCAGAAGCAAGAATCGATGAAGAAGGAATACTTCGAGTCAACTCCAGACTTTGTGTTCCTAACGATTTTAACTTGAAGCATAGAATAATGATGGAGGCACACAACACACCGTTTGCAATCCATCCTGGGAGTACCAAAATGTATCACGATCTTCGACATACATTTTGGTGGAGCAATATGAAAAGAGAGATCACGGAGTTTATCTCGAGATGTTTAACTTGTCAACGTGTAAAAGCGGAGCATCAAGTACCAAAGGGTCCATTGCAACCACTTGAGATTCCAAAATGGAAGTGGGAACACATTACTATGGATTTTGTTACAGGTCTTCCCAAGGTTTCTCAAGGCATAGATGCGATTTGGGTTATTGTTGATAGATTAACCAAGTCCGCTCATTTCTTACCGATACGTGAGACTTATTCTCTTGAACGTCTTGCTAGTATGTACGTGAACGAGATTGTGAGATTGCATGGCATGCCAGTATCCATAGTTTCGGATCGTGACCCAAGATTCACTTCACGATTTTGGGTTAGCTTGCAGAAAGCTATGGGCACGGATTTACGATTCAGTTCGGCATACCATCCTCAAACGGACGGACAATCAGAGAGGACTATTCAAACTCTTGAAGATCTATTAAGACTTTGTGTCCTAGATCTCAAAGGGAGTTGGGATAAGTACCTACCATTGGTAGAATTCTCCTACAACAACAGTTATCAGGCGAGCATAGGTATGGCTCCATTTGAGGCGTTGTATGGAAGAAAATGTCGTTCTCCAGTATGCTGGGACGAGGTGGGTGAAGCAATATTGTTGGGACCAGAATTGGTACGCATTACTACAGAGAAGATCCAAACGATTCGACAACGTATACAAACGGCACAGGATCGACAAAAGAGTTATGCGGATCTTCATCGGAAGGACGTGGAATTTAATATTGGGGATCATGTATTGTTACATGTTGCACCATGGAAGGGAGTTACAAGATTTGGGAAGAGAGGAAAGCTCAATCCAAGATTTGTTGGTCCATTTGAGATTTTTGAGCGAATAGGAAATGTGGCATATAGACTCGCATTACCTCCAAGCATGTCTCGTGTTCATAATGTTTTTCACATATCTATGCTTCGTAAATATGTTAAAGACCCGAACCACATTATTGAGTTAGAACCAGACGAGATAACTGAAGATTTAACGTACGAGGAGGTACCTGTTAAGATCTTGGATAGGAAAGAGCATGTCCTACGCACGAAGGTTATACCACAAGTTAAGGTTTTGTGGAGAAACCATGCTATTGAAGAAATGACCTGGGAGTTGGAATCAGAAATGAAAGCGAGGTATCCTCACCTTTTTGAAACATCAGGTACGTACGTCAATTTCGAGGACGAAATTTCATAAGGAGGGGAGGTTGTAAGACCCCAACTTATTAATGAATAAAATCAAATTTTCTCTAAATATTATTGTGAATAATAAGGGGTTAATTTGATATAATACTTTGGTTATGGGTGAAATGTGCAAATTTTTGCAAAATAAGCAAGTGGTTATAAAATATTTATTTTTGGTCGGTGAATATTCGGTTGGTCGTGGAATATTCTTGCTGTCGGAGAATATTCGTACGACGACGCAGCCTTGTGTGGGCCCCATATCGGAAAGCGATTGGATGAAGAAAACGACAAGTATAAGTTGTTTATAAATAACGGCGTAGTTGTTACCGTTAATACTGTTGGAATACCCGGTGGTTAAAATACAGTAGCACACGGTATTGCACCAATTATTGATTCTTACGTAAGAAGGCACTACTCAATAATTGTTACAGTAGTTATTATTCAATATTTTATTTTATTGATTCAATAATTGCTGCGTTGATATTTTATATTATTGTTGTTTCAATAATTGTTGTTGCACAGTATTTTCATTTATCAGATCAATAATTCATATTATTTGAATAATATTATTAGATAACATTATTGGCAATGTCTAGAAAGTTCTGTCTAAGGAGAGATTTGGTCATCTAATTGCGCGCCAGTAAGGAGAAATCCTTATTGGAAAGCCCCCTCTTTCCTGGGAACGGCCTGGTTGTCATAAATGTGATTCTGTAATATTATTTGTGAATAATTAATTATTGATTCATATGATAAGGAAATATTTATTTTATGTGGATATAAATGAGGGATATATTTTTGTGGTTAAAAATGAAGGAGTTAATGTTGAGGTTTTTGTCAGTATTTTTGTCGGAATGGAGGTATTAAAAATCAGGGTTTTTGAGATAGTTTGCGGGGGTTATAATTTTTAATCCGACCGTTGGATCGTGGTAATTTTTGGATATGTTATACATATATAAGTTGAGTATATGTCCACAAATTTTGAACCGTTAAAAATGAACGTATGATTTATTATGAATTTTACGAGATGACTGGTTCAGAAATTGTTGAATTTTCGGAGTTTATCATTTTGGTGAAAAATTCTAGAATTGGTGGGCCCCACTTGTGGTTGGTGAAGAAATGTGCTGAATTATATTTCAAATGTGGTGGGTGGGAATAGTAGCAGGTAAAGCCATCAGGTTGCAGGTCAAACCTACCAAAATTTTCCTATAAATAGAGGGCTAAGTTAGAATTGAAAATCACACCAGAAACAAGTTTTCTCTCTTTCTCTCTCTAGATTATTGAGTGTATTTTGTGAGTATTTAGATACTTTGAGAGTTTCTATTCATCAGAGCAAGTTTCTTTCAGCCTTATACTGGTATTCCGACCAGAAGTACTGATATTTTGAGGTAAGGGATATTATTTTCTTCTTAATGATATTATTTTCCTCAATATCATTATGCTGAAATATTGATATGAGTTTTTATCAAATTTGGAACTTTTTGTGTCGGGGTTACTATTCACGTATACGTTACTATTCACGTATACGGTACTATTCACGAATACGGCACTATTCACCGAAAAATAAAATTTTCCCTTTTTGTCCAAGATGTCTATTATGGTTACTATCTTTGATTGTATCCATGTTTTGATCTTTATTTTTGAATTCTGCTTCATAATTGATTATTATGAAGTATTATTGATCTTGGATAAACTGTTATACGAATCCCTACTATTTGTCCTTCTGTCTCATTGGATTCGTTCTCTTTAAGATATTTTTCATCATCCTCAGTCCTAAATGATGATATTACTGAATATCTTTGGCCTGTAGTGCAAAGATGTATAATTACTTGATGAATATCTTTGGCCTGTAGTGCAAAGATGAACAGGTGTTGAGATGAACATGACCGACTGATGATACAAATGAATATCTTTGGCCTGTAGTGCAAAGATGAATATTTGGTTAAAGATGATTATTAATTGATGTTACAGGGATAAAATATTGATGATGGACTTTTAAATCTTAGAAGATAGTAGAATTCTTTCTCTACTTGACTCTTCTAATGGTTTGCTGTTTCCGCTGCAGTTGTTGATCTAAAACTTGTTGTCGATTATATTTTATCAGATTTTTCCCTGTTGAAGACTAACGATAATTTGTTGTATATTATCTTAGTCATAATATTCTTTACTGGGCTAGTTGAGCTCACCCTTTTCCTTTTTGTTCCATTTTTCTTCTCAGGAGGTGAGAACATAGCAGGATCTAGTCGGGGTATGGAGTGATGGTTCTAGAAAGATGTATTAACAGTCCTCACTATTTCTGTAAAATAGTGTTTGAATAATTGTAATGAGGATTTATTTGGGTGTGGATATTGTCTAGAAGACAATATTTGTATTTAAACTCACAGTATGTGTTGTCGTATTTTGCACGACAATTGTATTATTGAAGTTGTAGTTTGCTTTCTGTACCATGTATTTGGCGACTCAGAATGGGTGTTGTATACCTATTCTGGGGGCGTCACAACAATGGTATCAAAGCCAAACTTTTATGCGAATTATTAATTATTTTAATTTGATATGTATATTGATATGTGTTTAGAACAATTTAATTGGGCATAATTTATTGTATAAAACTTAAAAAAAAAACCATCCGCGAATTGAATTTGGAAAATTCCGTGTGGATGATTATTTGATCATTCCAAATGTTAAGTTTGGGAAATCTACTTTTGAAATTCTGTGATTCATGGAAATTCTGTAAAGTTAGTGTATATATATATATATATATATATATATATATATATATATATATATATATATATATAGTTAAAGTTAGTATATCCGACAGTAATTCTGTTGTGGAGTCCACTAATGATTGTGTCGTCGTACGGATATTCCCTGATAAAACGAATATTTCCTGACTAAACGAATATTTTATGACAACTTACTTACTTTGTAAAATTTGTAAATATTACTCCCAACTATAACATTATATCAAATCCACACCTTATTATTCAAAATAATATTTAGAGAAAATTAAACTTTATTCATAAAAAGTTGGGGTCTTATAAACTTATCTTTAATCAACACCTTTTATTCATCAATTATTTACACATTTTGAATCTTTCAACAATTATTCACAATTATTAACATAGACTCACAATATTGCCAACTAGTCTAATTATATCATATTAAATAATATGAGTTACTGTGTCGTGACAATTATTGATTCAATAATATGAAATACTATACAATTATCACTGTGATGCCTCCAAAATAAGTATACACAATCCATTCTGAGTCGCCAAATATATGTCACAGAACTTAAATACAAACTTCATTAATACAATACGACAAAACGTAGCTGAGAGTTTTAACACGAATATTGTCTCGTACACAATATCCAAACTCAAATGGAGTCCTCATTACATTTATTATCACACTATTTCATAGAATAGTGAGGACTACTATAGCCACCATCTCGAACCATCACTCTGTTCCTCGACTAGTCCCAATTATATTCTCATTTCCTGCAGAGAATAATGAAAGCAAATGGTGAGCTCAACTAGCCCAGTAAAGAATATTATGACTAAGACAATGCAAAATAAATTATCTTTAGCCTTCAACAATGTTAAACTGATAAAATAGAATAGACAACAAGTTTAACTGCAGCGGAACAAGCAATCCATTAGAAGAGTCAAGTAGAGCATAATACCTTCTTTCTTCTATGATTTAAAAGTTCATCATCACTATTTTATTCGTGCACTACGGGCCAAGGATATTCGTTAGTAACACATCCATGAACTATCCATGCACTACGGGCCAAGGATATTCATTATTATCATATTCACGAATTATCCATGCACTACGGGCCAAAGGATATTCGTTATTATCACCAGTGGTCATGATCACACCAACAACTATCCATCAATACACTACGGGCCAATGATGACTTTTATCACATCATTTGTAATATTACAGGTCATGATTATACTGATACATAATTCTTGGTCATAACCATACCAATCAACAGTCCATCTATGCACTACGGGCCAAAATTGACTTTTATCACAATATAAGCATGAGGATGATGACAATGATATAATAATTCAATAAAACAAGATCAAGGATAAATATTAAAGATTTATATTTCAATTTATCCAGAGTTTAAAAATGTCTAAATTGTCAACATGATAATTGATTTGTGGAGTAAAATTCAAGAATAATATTCATGTATCAAAAATATTTGGACAGAAAAGAAATCAATTTTAATCGTGAATAGTACCCCGAGTGAATAGTACCCGAGTGAATAATACTCCAGCATGAAAAGATCAAAATTTAATAAGAATATTCAGAAAAATATTCTTGTGTAACGATACTAGATGAATCGTAAATTTCAAGGATATTCTACTAATTTCAAGAAGTATAGAAGCAATACTTAACAAAATGAGTGTAGAATTCAGAATCTGAAACGAAACAATATTACTTACATACTACAGAGTATGGAAAAAAATATTATTTCTTACGAATATTGAACAAAAATAATATCCCTTATAAAGATTGAACGAAAATAATATTCCTTACGAATATTAAACGAAGGCAATAACCCTTACGAATATTGAACGAAAATAATATTACTTGCGAATATTGAACGAAATAATATTGTGACGTCCCCAAATTCGGGTACTTTTTACCCCAGATCTGGTACATCATTTCTATAACTATTACAGAAGATATAAACATAAATTGTTTATACATTAAACTTTTACACATTATTCCCAAGGTCTACAACCTTAACTCAATACATACCTTTAATATCTTAAAAGGTTTACAAAGCTATTTTCGTCAGAAAATTTAATAGATCTAACTGCACCATAATTTAATCTTGCACTTTGCCTTCGCTTTTGTCTTTACTCGAGCTTTCATCTTAATCTAAATTTTTTTATCATGATATAGCAAGAGTGAGCAACAAATTTGCCCAACAAGTTTTAAGTACAATAAGGATATATCATGGTTGAAAAGAAATAAGTTGTCAAACTTTCAATAATATAATGATTGTAAAAGAGCATAAATCAATTTTAATGAATGAATGACCACAATGAACATGAACAAGTTTAACTAAAACATAGGATAATGAAGGTGATCAACCTTGCATACCTGATGAACATATACAACACGCACAATGTGCAAATTAATAAATTATAGACGTGATATAATCAACAATGATTAACCACTAACATGCTTTGTAATAACAACTCAAGTTGGGTTAGGGAAACTTGCATATACCGCTGATTACCGCTAAGCAATCTAATGTAATATCTTATTAAAGACCTATCAGTTATAAGATTGATCTTTCAATCAGCATAACATACTTTATATAACAATACAACTACTCTATTAGCAATTTAGTTAACACTTAATCACATAATCAATTACCTTAAAACATCTTTATTATTATCATTTTTTGATAATATTTTAATTACTTTATCATATATATTATGATTTAACACTTAATCTTACCTTTTATCAGTTCTTCTTTAATCTAGTAAGTCGAATACTAACATTATAGTTTGGATAATTCAAACATACCAATCCAGCCATCTGGATTGGCTTATCCAGCAAAATGGATTCAAAATCCTTCAATCCAGCAAGCATGGATTCAAAATACTTCAATCCAGCAAGCCTGAATTCAAATTCCTTCAATCCAGCAAGCCTGAATTCTAAATCCTTCAATCCAGCAAGCCTGGATTCTTAAATCCTTCAATCCAGCAAGCCTGAATTCAAAATCCTTTAATCCAGCAAGCTAGATTCATTAATTCGGAAAGCTATTTTCCTTTCCAACAAATTAAATTTCCAATTCATCATACTATACATTCAATATGACATATTGAATGTCCAATGAATAACTTAACTTCTCCTTTAAGCTCCATTTAATATTATTAATTATTTAATAATATTAAATTCTTTTACGAATATTATTAGTCATTAAATAATATTTTAAATTAATGATTTAATAACAATTTAATCAAAATGTTATTAATCACTTAGTAATATCATAATCTAATATTATTAATATTTTAATAATATTTTAATCATTTCTTAAATTTATAAATAATTTATTTTAATTATTTACATTTTACTAATTAATGCATTTATTCATTATAAAATGCCATACTCAGAAGATTTCATCACCAATGACCAAAACCTCCATAAAAAATCTGCACATACTCTATTTAGAGTTTTCAAGCCATAACGTCCAATTTTTAAAATTTTCAGCATCACATAACCAATTTAATTCATTTGTTCATAACTAAACCATTTCTATGAAAAATACCAAATCAGTTTCAAAAATTTTATTTACTGGGATTTGGCAGAATATAGTCCCATATTGAACATATACTTTTTCCGTAATTTTTAAAATTCATTTACTATTTTTCAAATGGCCAAAACTGTCGGATCTTGTGACATTTATCAAAAACTGTGCTTTTGTCCAAAAATTCCGAAACTTGCAGAGTATACTCCTGTTATGTATATGTACTCCCAGTACAATTGTCACAATTTTTGGAGTTAACCACAAAGAGTTATATGAGCTTACTTTTAAAATAATTTTTTCCTGTAAAATCCATATCTCTCATTCTATACATCCAAAAATTGTCATTTTTGGACACAATCAAGAAAACTCATCAAATTATTACTCCAAAATTTTTTAGAATTTTTGAAGCTCGAAAAAATTACGAAACTGCCTTTGACAGAAACTGCCCCAAAACAGTTTATTTCCTCATACCAAAAACGAGATTATTTTGGGAAAAACAGCCATTACGGCTTGTAAA